>BCNH02000011.1:6191792-6222996 GCA_001662345.2 Metrosideros polymorpha var. glaberrima
AAATTATATTCTTCAGGTCCACAGTATACTTTTTTTTACAAAATTCAAGCTTTCATAAGTTAAATTTAATGGATACAGAGAAAACTAAACCTTTCAAAATAGACTCTTTGCTGAGCTTGTTGAAGACGTGAGATGTGACCGATGTATAACTTTTCGAAAATATATGTGTTTTATTCCAGATCTTCCTAATTTTGAAAAATATATTGGTCCGTTTCTTTTTCCTATTTTGTAGTCAAAGCTTTCTTCCGGAAGAGCAAAGTTTTTATTTTTTATTTTTATTTTTTGGGGCCTCAATAGCAAAGATTCACGGTGGAGATTGTTGGACCAGATCTGGGAGTCCCGCGCGTGAACCTGGACTGGACCCCGTAAATTACGCATAGCATGCCCTTTGTCTTTTAGGTCGTACGCCATTTTGATAAAAGTATAATATTTAGCTAGGACGACATATGATTAATATTAACAATAGAACCAAATAAAAATGCATGCACCACAACATTAATGTTAAACTCAGAAAGATCATAGTCCACAAAAGTTCTTTCGAATGTGCATTAGTGTATAAGCCGAAGGTATTCATCCACCAAGGAACCGGTCATCAACTACATTTATCTTAATATTGGAGTGATAGTCTTTTCGCTAACATATTTTCGAATTAATAAAATCTGCCAATCGATTACTTATTCGATTTGAAAGCACCAAGCAAACAATTCAATTTAACATAGCACGGAGTGGGAAATTGTATTTCTACTTTTGGAATACGGGCTCAACGGTACTCGCTACCTATCAAAAGATCATGCTCGGGGCGTCAAAATTGATTTTGAAGAAAAGAGTCCAAGAGAAACGGACGACTCCTCCAAGTCAAGTACTATGTTGCTTGAAGAAGTGGAAAAGCCGAGGTTATCGCGAATGATCAGCGTCCTCAAAAGATCACGTAGTTGAATCTAAGATCTCTATCGACAATAAACTTCACCAATTATCTTTATCGACTCATACGGTGAAGTCGCAAAACAGACTTAGATATAGCTCATTAAACTAAAAATGAAGAAACAATGGAAGGAAGAATCGTTGAATCCAAAGGAAATCAGGCGTCGGAACTAAAGAGCAAAGCCAGGTTTGGATCCAAGAAATAGTAATCAAGAACTGACTAGTCTTAGCAGCTTTTGACACATATATATCAACAGGTTCCCTCTGTTTCTGGATATATTCGGACACTATGTTCGACATGAACCTGGGTTAAAAATATCAGCGACGTCTCTCCATCACTCTCCAGCTAGAACTCGCAGGCGGAATATCGAAAGGGAACTTGCGTTACAGTTTCTAATTCCAAACTTCCATTTTGGTGACAGCAGAATATGTCTGTCGCTACTGATGCTAACACAATAAACTTGGGCACGACAGGAACTCAGCATAAGCAATAAAACCAAAATGCAATCAACTATCCAAGTCCATCCTTTGCTAGGACATAACAAAGTCCACTCATGTAAAAGTGAGAAAGGAAAGAGATATCATGCCACGAGACTCTTTTTGGGCCTGAAAAGAAATTGACAAGCTGGAGCATCGACACTGAAAAATTCAATTGCCCGCACAATCTTACCACTTGATATATAGAGAACAAAATTCGTATTAGTTTGCCGCATCATCGTGGACCAGTTAAAACTGAGGGTGATAATGCAGTGGTAGCACTGAATTTGACGTCCATTTGACCGAATATTGCTGCTCCATCAGTGGAAGGCTGAGCGGAGAAGTTGTAATCCAGGTCATCTTGAACTTCCATAACGCCCTCTAACACCTTGATGACCATCGACATGGAAGGCCTCTTTGTACAATCTCCTTGCAAGCACCATGCAGCAATCCTCATAATATTCACCGCTTGCGACCCATTTAGTTGCATATCCTCGCTATGCTTATCCACAATGTCCAGCAATCGTTCCTCTTCTGCCTTTCTCTTAAAAAGGCTCAGTAAATGCATGTCTTCTTCATGTAAAGAGCGATCGAAGATTTTCCTCCCACTGACTATCTCCAAGATTACCACGCCAAAGCTGTACACATCAACCTTTACGGTGATTGCTGCACTCAGCCACTCAGGGGCCAAATAACCAGGAGTTCCTCTAATGGTTGTGATGACTTGGCTTTGGTCTTTAGCGATCAACTTGGACAATCCAAAATCAGCAACCTTAGCATTGAAATTCTCGTCCAAGAGGATATTTTGAGGTTTAATGTCTAAGTGAACTATCTTCTGTCTGCAATCTTCATGAAGATAATTCAATCCTTTTGCTATGTCGAGAATGACCTTCTTCCTTTGTTGCCACTTGAGAACACATTCATTGGATTTGTGAAATATCCATTATCTAGAGAACCATTCAACATGTACTCGTAGATAAGGAGCCTATGGGATTTCTCAACACAAAATCCCATGAGTCTTACCAAGTTAACATGATGGATGCTACCTATAGTCTCAACTTCGGCTAGAAAGGATTTCTTGACTTGCCCAAAACCATCAAGGCGTTTTACAGCAACTTTTGTGCCATCAATTAGAGTACCCTCGAAAACAAAATCGAAACCACCTTTGCCAAGCTTTTTATTGAACTCGTCTGTAATGGCTTTCAGATCATCGTATCTGAATCTTGTGGGCATTCCTGGTACTTGATCAAGGTAATCTTCCTCTACTTTATTATCATCTCTCTTCCGAACAAAGAGAACTATGACTTCAATGAGAATCATCATGGCAAAGATAGATCCAAGGCAGGACCCAAGTATTAGAGGCAGACAGTTGCTCCTCTTGTGTACTTTAAGGTAAGTAGTAGAATGGTTGTCAATGTCCATAAGTGAAAACACCTGAGTTGGTAAGTAACAAGTGCCATTAGTGGGATCCAATTTATACTGGAATATAGCCGCTTTGCATGAGCAGTTGTGTGCACAGGCCTCTTTACAACTTGAAGCATTTACATTCTCGAGATCTGCAGTGAAAGTGAAGTATGTGACATCTGCAAGCTCCAGAAAACTTTGATATTGTGAAGCCTCACAAGACAATGGCACATTCTCAGAACACCCAAGATTAGGCTGCCTATGATCTACTTGCTTAAAATAGCTCGAAGCCGGACAACTACATTGCCCATTGGAGCAAATTCCATATTGCCCGCACACTGTCGTATAAGCACAGTCCCCAAGATCCCCCATCAAAAGATCGGCCACTTCTTTCCACCTAGATACCCACTCATACACTCTCAGATGCCCATCCGAGCCCAGCTTCATGAATTGTGCAGAAGATGCTTGAGGGATTGAAATCACACTCTTATTCCCAATAGAATTTCAGAACAAAGTCAAACTTCCATTTACAAACTCAACATATGAAAACTCCATACTCGTATAAATTGGCAACTGGTAATAGATTTGAGGAGGACTAGTCTCCATTTGAGCAGATAAACCGCCGCTATCCAAGGAAAGCATGATCATACCATTGGTGGTCCAATTTGTCTCGGAAAGACTCAGCATCAATCTTTGCCCAGCCATCAACTTTTGTCCGAGGAGAAGTGAGTCGGTTGGCTGATCAAAAGACTGCCAAATAGTCACATTATTCTTATCCAACAACTCGAGGTTCCCCAAATCTGTCAAGTTTTGTCACGCCCCGAGCCCTCGAACGCGCGATCATCCCTGTCGCTTATCCATTGGGTCAATAAAATTGCGACGTCCCAGGACGCGTCGACGACCCATTCATTTTATCTTTCAATTAGCGCATGCGAAAACATAAAACAACCCCTGACAGCAGGGATAGTAGGAAAAACAGCGGTACCAACAACAGAACAAACAGCATTACCAAAGCACACTTTTTTATTTATCAACATATTAACCCTAGGAAGTTTATATTTACAAGCCCTCACTATCGGGGCCACTTCCTACACGACCAACAAAAAGAGGTACTGGGGTCGGGATTAACCTATCTCCTCTACACAAGGATACCTTGAACCGTACCCGTCGGCCTTCCGTTCTACGGACCTGAAAAAATGGTTAACAACAACAAATGAGATATAAATCTCAGCGAGTTAATCGCCTAAGCCTCGCGTAGGATATCAATTCACTTAGAGCATCCCTAAGCATGCCGTTTAGAACAGATTCAAGCAACTCACTCACCGAGTAAATAACAATTCACAGGCACTCTTACCTCGCATTGGTACATGCACATGCCCTGCATGTTATCAGTTATAATCGCATTCTAAAACAATACATCAGCCAAGGCATGTAGTCAATTAAAATCTCACTTCTTCTTTTTATTTAATCACTGCACTCATGAAATGTGCTCATACCATAACTCGTCGTCACGACCCACGTAAAGTTAACGCCTCAGGTGTGCGACGTCGCCACAACCCGCGTAAGGTTCACACCTCAGGTGTGCGACAGTTGGCCTCGTCAGGCTCAACTATACCTCGCGTCAACACACATTAGGGTAGCCTGCGTAAAATGCCTCAGGCTCGATTCTTAACCCCGCGTAAACACGCCTCAGGGTAATAATTCTTAACCCTGCGTAAACACACCTCAGGGTAGTAATTCTTAACTCCGCGTAAACACGCCTCAGGGTAGGTTTCGTCAACTATCATGAAAATGCCACATTTTTCATACTCATGCCATGATCATGCTCATAAATTAAATATTGTCATTTTCACAATAAATTCGCACGTGATCACACCGACATACTTTTTATGCCAAACTTTGCGTGCCTCACTTTTCAGGCCTAACAGATTATTTGACAACATAAAATTCAGCATTCGAGCCCATCGCCACATTAATTGCCAATGCCGCATTAAAAGTACATTATTTTCTACTAAAATATTTTTAGGCACATGGAAGGTAAATTCTACGGCCAATCTCATCATAAACATGTCCAGCATAATCAGCATAAAATTCTAACCATTAACTCAGCCCAGGTTAATTAATCCAATCATAGTTAATTAACCTTAGGTTAATTAACCTAACCAAGATTAGTTTAAACTAACCAAGGTTAACTATCCTAACCAAAATTAACTTAACCCAACTATAGATTAGCCAAACTAACCAACTATAGATTAGCCAAACTAACCATAGTTAAAAGTCTAATTGCATCTTAACTAATCCTAAGTGCAATTAGTAGCCTAATCAAGGATTAGGGGGTTTACTCACCGTTTGACTGTGAGACTACCACGGCAACGACGGCAGCGACGGCGTGAAGACGGTGATGGTGGTGGCTCGGATACGGTGCGTAGACGGAAAATGGGTCTTGACGGCGGCTCAACTCGGTTCGGCACGGCGCGGTTACACGGCGATGTACGGTGGCAACGACGCTCCGAACGGCTCCAAGAGCGCAGCTTGAGCTTAGCAAAGGTGTGGTATGGCTTGGGGGTTTCGGCGGCAAGATGTGGGAGCCAAAACAAGAACGAAAAGTGGAGAAAATGGAGGGGAGAGGGGGAGCTTCGAATTTGAGAGGAAAAAGAGAGAAATGAAGAGTGAAAGAGAGAGAGTAAGAGTTGTCTTGCAAATCTTATCCAACTTGCATTATTGCACTCAAATAATGCAACTTGTCCTCTTGAATTCAAGACAACTTTCAAGCCAAAATTATTGGACAAGAAAGAAAGGGACTAGGAGAGAGAGAGAGAGAGAGAGAGAGAGAGAGAGAAGACCAAGCAAGCCCTTAATTATTTTTGTTTTTCATTCAATAGATTTTTTGCCCAAAAAGTCCAAGCTTCTAGAAGGGCAAAATGATAATTTTCGCCCTCAGCACTATTCAAACGGGCCGGCATTATTCACGTGGGCCTTATACTAATCACGTGGGTTTGGCTTGAATTTTTGCGGGCCTTAAAATCCAATGGGTTCTTCATTTTGGGCCAAAACGGGCCAACGAGGGTAAAATGGTAATTTTTCATTATGGGCCCTCTTGAAATCCGAAAATAAAAGAAATTAGGCCCGTCGGTTCGTGCCTAGCCCAAAACGTCTCTTCTGCGAACGTTTTAGGGTTTGACTGCAAAAATTGAAGTCGTCTCTATTGATCCAAAACGACGACATCCATAACGCGCCGATTTCTTTAAATATAAATTTTGGTGCTTTGATTTCACCACTCGCACCTCGGCCGAGTGGTATCCGAGAATGAAACAAATGGTCCGATCTTGGATTCGAAACTTGGAGGCGGCAACTTCGGTTGCTCCGATTGCCCCTCCTCCCTTACTTGCGCGTCGTTTCTATTAAATAAAACTTTTGGCGCTTCTGTCTCACCATTCGAACTTCAGTCGAGTAGTAAGAGACGGCACAGTCCGAAGTCCCTAGTTCGAAACTCACAGATGACGTCTTCGGTTGATTCTCCTTCGATATTTGTGTGCCGTACTTTAGATGAAACCTTTGGCGTTGTTACCCCAATAGTCGAGCCTTAGCCGAGTGGCAAGGGCACGAGATAGCGGAGGTCTGTGGTTCGAAACCCACGAACGACAGTCTCTGTTTTCATTCTCATCTTTCTTTCCCTTTTTGCAATTTTGTTCACAATTCCAACCATGCGTTTTGTTCTAAAACAATTAATTTCGACGATCGTCCTTCGATTAATTCATACTGTCGAAAATTCAGAATATTACAATATTCCACATCGTTGAAATTCGGGATATCACAAGTTCAAGCCTACAATGTACTTACCAGAAGTGTTTGTGGACCAAGCAACAGTACCTTCAGCATCTTTCAACACCAAATTGCCTTTGGAAGTGAGCTCCAACATCGCACCAATCTTTACGGGATTGTTTCGATTGGCAGACCACACTACTTGTGGAAATCCATTGTCATGTATAGGATATTCACCAACGTCGCCATACATGATGATGAAAATAGCAAAGAGGTATGTTTCGCAGTTACCATTACAGTAGAAGCCACAGGAGTAGATAGGGTCACAACCTCCTGTGAGTCGGGGTAGAATTGACCGCACGGTAGATCCATCTGTATACGATGTGGAGCGATCAGCTGTTGCATTGTTTGTCCACTGTGTTGAAATCGTGGCAGTTGAGTAATCATAATCTGGATCTGGAGGATGAATAACGAAGGAGAATCCCGATAGAAAAACAAAGGACAAAGAAAGAAGAAAAGAATAGAGACAGCAGAATGAGACCATGGCCTGCAGTGAAAATTTTGAGCAGAGAGAAGATTGAGAAAGATGATGAGAGATTGGAGTGGAGCGTTAGTATCTTGCCGTCAATGGGAACGAATGAGAAAAAAGGGAGTCAAGTCTGGAGGAATTGGGTTGGTTGGACTAAGAAAATGGGAGATATCGTGTTTCAGGGTCTTAGGAGTCGTTTTTCTAAGTCAAAAAGCAAAATATCTTTGGACCCAACCCACGTTTTGGTGCTTTCCTGCAAGGCTGCAATATCGGATGTGAGTTATTAACACTGATTTTCCTTTTCTAGTGGATAATCTCGATTGAAAAGGCTCACATAATTAAATCATAGAGAAATGAACCTTTCAAAATGCACTCTTTGCTGAACTTCTACTTTTATTTTTATTTTTATTTTATTTTTTACCAAATTGAAGCTCACAGAATCTAAATTTAATGCACTGAGAAGAAAACTGAACCTTTCAAAATACCCGCTTTGCTAAAGTTTCAGTGGGGAGATTATACACAGCAGGCTTTCTGTTTTCTAGGCTGTACGCTATTTAACTGAATATATGATATTGAGTTAAGACTCAGTATAATTTATAATGATAACAGAACCGGTTGAAAATGCGTGCAGCATAATCATAATCTTAAAATCAGAATGAGCATGGGAAGAACACGATGACTACCAAAAGAAATTGGAAGAACCTGATAGGCTATCATCAATATTAGAAAAAGAATACTCGCTACCCATCAAAAGATTATGCTCGGGACGTCAAAATTGACTTGAAGAAAAGATTCCCAAGAGAAACAGGTGATTCCTCCAAGTTAAGTAGTGTGTTGATTAAAGATGTGCTAAAGCCTAGAATATTGAGAATGATCAGGGTAATCGAAAGATCGTTTAGTTCGAATGCCCATTCATCTCAGTTCTTTAACTCTTGGCAGACGGATGCCTTGATAAGATTACAATGGATCGTTAAGAAGTTGAAAGTCAGGATGACTCACCTGGCATATATCAAAAGTTGTAGGAAAAATCAAAACTTTACTGATGAGAAACTTTTCAACATGCACCTGGGTTAAAATATCAGCAACATCTCTCCATCACTCGCCAGCCAGAATTTGCAAGCGGATTATCATAAGGGAACTTAACTTATAGTTTCTAATTTCCAAATTTTTCTTTTTGGTGATCACTAGAATATTACACTCGAGCACCACTGGACTCTGCATAAGCAATAAAACCTAAAGGGAGATTTACCAACTGAGCAGGGGTCACCGGAGCGCGATTGATATCCCGGCTTATGCTGATGATTACAGGGTAGAGGATCCAGGTTCACACAGCATGCTAGCTCTCCTCAATGGCTCAGTCCATTGGATCACGTACAGTGTTAGAGATGACCAACTTGATCATGATGGTACTACAATCGTTTTATTCGAAACAGAGGGCGACGCGTTTCGCCTGATAAGCCCGTCACTGCACGTCTTGCTTCTGGATGGAAGACATGAAGATCTCAACTTATGGTGGATCACTCTCGATGGTTCTCTAAAGACCGCGGTGGAGCCGGGAAAAATATCAAAAAAGTCTGAAACCTATTGCAATTGTGTCAATTCAGTCTTAAACCTTTTAATATGGCAAATTTAGTCCTAAACCTTTTGACAATTTGTCAATTCAATCCATCCGACCAATTTTGGCCGGAAATTGATGACATGGCCAGCGCTAATGGTGGAGCTGGCTTGCCTAGTGGCTGGCGGGGGTCGCCGAGCCTCGGTCAGTGGCTAGCGACCTCCCTGCCGGCCCTTAAAGAAAATAAAAAGAAAAGAAAAAATTCTAAAAAAAATCCATAAAAAGT
Source organism: Metrosideros polymorpha var. glaberrima (assembly GCA_001662345.2). Lineage (NCBI taxonomy): Eukaryota > Viridiplantae > Streptophyta > Magnoliopsida > Myrtales > Myrtaceae > Metrosideros > Metrosideros polymorpha. The sequence goes on from BCNH02000011.1 coordinate 6,200,727, forward strand.
TCAAAAAAATAAAAATAAAATTTTTAAGAACTTCCACGTCAACGCCGGCTATGCATCCACGTAATCAATTTCCAGCCAAAATTGGCCGGATGGATTGAATTGGCAAATTGTCAAAAGGTTTAGAATTAAATTGACCAAATTAAAAGGTTTATTTATGAATTGGCACAATTGTAATAGGTTTAGAGCTTTTTTTAGTAAGTTTTCCCCGTGGCGCAGTAGCTAAAGTTTGGATACACCTTGTCGTGTTTGGGTGATCAACAAGTACAGCGCGAGGGACTCATGGACCAAAAGTACACCGAGTTGAGGAGTCGATTGTGAGTCGTTAGTTCGCATGTCTATAGGCTTGTTCTTTTTTTCTTGGTTTCTAGACTTCCATTATGGTTTGAATGACCTTACTACACAGAGAGTAGGCAAGAACTTTACTGCGAAGAAATACGGTTCCTAGTTCTACTGTCATGATGAGAAACAGGAAAAGAAATTAGGCGACTAGGAGGAGCTCATTGGCCAGCTTGAGATCGAGATGATATATATAATATGATGAAAACTTCACCTATTTCCATTCAACCTCTCATCACGATACAGAAACTAATGACTCCATGGCTGGGCTTGGTTGACAAGATTCAGTCAGACCGTCAAGAGTAGTGCAGCCTTTTTCCAGAATCATCCATGGGTCAAGTGCTGGGCAAACTCTTGCTTTGTAATCAAAACTGCACCAGAAGTGTTCTTAGCTGAAAAGAATCCACATTTCAAGAGAGCATCCAAAATTTGATGGGCGCTTTTTCTCCATCAATTGCGTTTAAACTTATCAAGTTTCTACTCGATATCCATGTCAGCTTCCAAGTGCCGTGTACTTGATCTGTAGATGAACGGCAAACTTCCGAGTTCAAACTCCCCATTCCTTTTGCTGCTACGATGTACTTCATCGAGACAGAGCACTGGATACTTGTGGGCACTGATTCGACTTCACCTAGTCATATCAATAGAACCTACAAACAGAACTAACATACGTAGTTGCTTCGTCTAATCTCAGAAATAAATCCTTTAGCAGATGACAAATCCTCATCGAGAGTGTGACAATTTCGACATGGCATAAACATAATATGATATAATTCAATTGCGGGGCAAGTTCACTATAGCTATCAGGGTAACCATTGACGAAGCCTGAGGGTTCAAGAACTACGGCACTGAAGAAAAGAATGGCTAACCCACCGAGTTCTACATTCAAAGTTTCTGGTACAGCAGAATCAAAGGACAGAGATTAGGGATGCCGGTTTCGTCCAAAAGGAAACAAAACTGTAAACAATGCCAACTATAAAATAATATCAGCTTGAATCCGACCCATCTAACAAGGACTATAGTATAATTCTTTCTTTCGTTGTTACATTCTTTGTTAATATAGAAAATGACTCTCATAAAGTTCTCTTTTACCGGAGAGAAAGGCGCCTTGAAGCAAGGGATACCGAATGGGACATTGGAGTTGTCCAGTCTCAGTGCCATGGGATTCGACCAGTAATTGAAATCTCAGTATGCGTTAATTGCCCAGTTAAGATTAGAATGTGTATGCATACGACAAATCACGCAGTTGATGTCAGTTAGAACTTCTTGACATTCAATTCATTCACTGCCTTACAACTTAATAAAAGGATATGCTGAGAATACACTACATCTGACGATCTAAGGTACGAATACCAAATAAATTACGGAGTAGAGGTCTCAGTAAAGAAATGTTTATTCCTTTCTTTTAGAATGCTAAGTGAAACATCTGTCATAAGAACAAACTACTCGTAACATAAAAACTAACAAAAAGTGAAGAGCCATTCACATTTACAAAGTTTCAAATTTTCAGGATAAAATCTTACGTCTCAATTTCTCTTTCTCTCGACTTTTACTCTTTTTCGTGTGATTGTGCGTCGATACCTAACAAAGGGCGCATTGAACTAGGGCCTAGTAAAGCTACTAAAAGACATGGAAGGAAGAATCAATTCTAATAGTTAGACTACACAGCTCATTAACCTCAAAATGAAGAAGACACGGAAGGAAGCATCATTGAATCTGAAGGAAATCAGGTGTGGGAACAAAAGAGCAAGTCAGGTTTGGATCCAAGAAATAGTAAAGCTGCCAACAGACATTATCAAGAACTGACTAGTCTTAGCAGATTTTTACACAAATGGCCTAACCCGTTCCCTCTTCTCCAAGATATATTCAGACACTATGTCGAAATGAACCTGGGTTAAAATATTAGCAACATCTCTCCATTACTCTCCAGCTAGAACTTGCAAGCAGAATATCGAAAGGAATTCTAAGTTATAGTTACTCATTTCCAAACTTCCGTTTTGGTGACGGGCAGAATATTCCTACTACTACTGGTACTAACACAATAAACTTGAGCATAAGCAATAAAACCTAAAGCATTTGCAAGTTAATATGGAAATTGATATCAAGCCACAGACTTTCTTCGGGCCTGAAAAGAAAATGGCAAAATGGAACGCTCAAACTCTTGAAAAATTCTATTGCCTACACAATTTTACCACTTGATATATAGAGAACAAAAACTTCTTAATAGTCTGCCATGTCATCGTGGACCAGATAGAACTGAGGGTAATAATGCAGTGGTAGCACTGAATTCGATGTCCATTTGACTGAATTTTGCTCTATTAGTGGAAGGCTGAGCAAAAAAATTGTAATCCAGGTCGCCTTGAACTTCCATAACGCCCTCTAACACCTTGATGACCATTGACATGGAAGGCCTCTTTGTATAGTCTCCTTGCAAGCACCATGCAGCAAGCCTCATCACATTCACCACCTGTGGCCTATTTAGTTGCATATCCTCGCTATAATTATCCACAATGTCCAGCAATCGTTTCTCTTCTGCTTTTCTCTTAAAAAGGCTTAGTAAATGCATGTCTTCTTCATCAAAAGAGCGATCGAAGATTTTTCTCCCACAAACTATCTCCAAGATTACCACGCCAAAGCTGTACACATCTACCTTTTCAGTGATTGCTGCACTCAGCCACTCGGGGGCCAAATAACCAGGAGTTCCTCTCATGGTTGTGACAACTTTGCTTTGGTTCTTATCAATCAACTTGGACAATCCAAAATCAGCAACCTTAGCATTGAAATTCCCATCCAAGAGGATATTTTGGGGTTTAATGTCCAAGTGAACTATCCTCTGTCTGCAATCTTCATGAAGATAATTCAGTCCTTTTGCCATATCAAGAATGATCTTCTTCCTTTGTTGCCAGTCAAGAACACAATCATTGGATTTGTGAAAGATCAATCTATCTAGAGACCCATTCGGCATGTACTCATAGATAAGGAGCCTATGGGATTTCTCTGCACAAAATCCCATGAGTCTTACCAAGTTGACATGATGGATGTGGCCGACAGTCTCAACTTCAGCTAGAAAGGATTTCTTGACCTGCCCAAAACCATCAAGGCGCTTTACTGCAACTTTTGTGCCGTCAGTTAGAGTACCTTCGTAAACAGAACCAAAACCACCTTCGCCAAGCTTTTTACTGAAGTCGTCTGTAATGGCTTTTAGATCATTGTACATGTATCTTGTGGGCATTCCGGGTACTTCATCAAGGTAATCCTCCTCTGCTTCATTATCATCTCTCTTCTGAAGAAACAAAACTATGACTATGATCAGAATCATCGTGGCAAAGAGAGCTCCAAGGCTGGAAGCAAGTATTACAGGGAGATGGTTGCTCCTTCGGTTTTTAGCCAAAGCACTAGGAGGTTCATTGGCCATATTTTGTACTTTAAGGTAAGCAATAGAATTAATGAAAATCTTTTTCTTGTCAACATACTTAAGTGAAAACACCTGAGTTGATAAGTAACAGAGGCCATTGGCTTTTGATCCATGGTAGAAAAAAGCCGCTTTGCACGAACAGTTCTTTGTGCAGGCCTCTTTACAACTTGAAGCATCAATGTTATCGAGACTTGCATGGAAAGTGAAGTACATGACATCTTTGAGCTCCAGAAGACTTTGATATTGTGAAGCCCCACAAGACAATGGGACATTCTCAGAACACCCAAGGTTAGGCTGCCTATCATCTACTTGCTTGAAATAGTTCACTTTGCCACTTGAAGCCGGACAACTACATTGCCCGTTGGAGCAAATTCCATATTGCCCACACACTGTCGGATAAGCACAGTCCCCAAGATCCCCCGTCAAAAGATCGGCCACTTCTTTCCACCCAATTGTAGATACCCACGCATACACTCTCAGATGCCCATCCGAGCCCAGCTTCATGTATTGTGCAGAAGATGTTTGAGGGATTGAAATCACACTCATATTCCCAATAGAATTTGAGAAAAAAGTCAAACTTCCATTTACAAACTCAATATATGGAGACTCGTTACTTCCATTCGGATTATCAATAGGATACCGGTAATAGATCAGAGGAGGACTAGTCTCCAATTGAGCAAATAGACCATCGTTGTTCATGTAAAACGTAATCATACTGTCTACGGTCCAATTTGTCCCAGAAACACTCGGCATCAATCTATGCCCAGCCGTAAGCTTTTGTCTGAGGACAAGTGAGTCGGTTGGCTGATCAAAAGACTGCCAAACAGTCACATTGTTCTCATCAAACAACACGAAATTCCCCAAATCTGTCAACTTCAAGCCTACAACAGACTTACGAGAAGTGTTTGTGGACCAAGCAACAGTACCATCAGCATCTTTCAACACCAAATCGCCTTTGGACGTGAGCTCTAACGTCGCACCAATCTTTACGGGATTGTTTCGATTGGCAGACCACACTACTTGTGGAAATCCACCCCTATTGTCTATAGAATAGCCGCTACCTATGACGATGAAAATAGCAAAGAGGTATGTTTCGCAGTTACCATTACAGTAGAAGCCGCAGGAGTAGACAGGGTCATAAGCTCCTGTGACTCGGAGTAGAATTGGCTGCACGGTAGATCCATCTGTATATGAAGTGGAGCGATCAGCTGTTGGATTGTTCGTCCACTGTGTTGAAATCGTGGCAGTTGAGTTATCATAATATGGATCCAGAGCATCAATAAAGATGGAGAATCGCGATAGAAAAACAAAGGACAAAGAAAGAAGAAAAGAATAGAGACAGCAGAATGAGACCATGGCCTGCAGTAATAATTTTGAGCAGAGAGAAGATTGAGAAAGATGATGCGAGATTGGGGTGGAGCGTTAGTATCTTGCGATTAATGGGAACGAATGGTAAAAAAGGGAGTCAAGTCTGGAGGCGTTGGGTTGGTTGGACTAAGAAAATGGGAGATTTCGTGTTTCAGGGTTTTAGGAGTCGTTTTTCTAAGTCAAAAGGCAAAATATCTTTTGGGCCATGTTTTGGTGCTTCCCTGCAATATCGGATATGAGGTGAGCAGAGCAAGCCGGAAGGAACAACAGGACAACGCTCAAGCAAGTGGATCCCTGCCCATTGGTAGACCCTTCAAATGGACGGGTCGGGTCGAAAATGATCCGGCTCAAATTGACCCACTTAACCCGTTTCGACATGTTTCCATACAATACGAATCTAGTGATCCATGCCAGACCCAACCCGATCCGGATTGCTAAAACACTTCCATATTTAACCCAAATTAGGAAAGATCGTGCCCAAACTGAGGTGAGAGCGCTAGGTGGGCGAGCTAAGATCAAGTGAGGGCGAGAGAATATGAAGAGAGAGTCATAGAGATATATCGGGTCTAAGTAAATTGTCAGACCATTTAACACCCATATTATTTTGGCTCATTGGCTATCTACACTTTTGAGGACCTTCTCTGAATCCAGCACTTATTCAAGGGAATAGATCAATGGTCGATTAATAGAAGTGGCTCTCTGTTTGAAAGGCACTTACATGCACAGATTATTTTGCGATAGTAAAGAAGATGATGCATTGTTTATACAGGAACCATGACTAAATATTCATCTTGGCAATGTTAATTAGATTGCAGTCTACTAGCAGAGCAACTAATTATTCTACTCTTCTTTTCCTCCTTTTGCCTGGTAGAACAAAAAATGGGTAAGTTAACTCAGTGCACTCATCGTAGAGGTTGACAGACAACTTCCTCGAGAACAATAGTCACGTGTGCTCAGTTGGCCAAGCATAAACATCAAGCTGCACGATTCTTGCAATGCTAACTGGAATTAGCTGGGCATCAAACTGTGCATAAGCAAATTAACTTCAATATAGATAATGAACCAAGTTAATTCTCTGCACAATATAGTCATTGTTATGCTGCATATGAGCTTTTACAGAACTCAGTAAACATAAATCTGACTACAGAGCCTACATTCGTTGACAAATTTCAAGAACTTTTCTTATAAATCAATCACGTATACACTTTTGGTGACAAAGAGGTAGTGTCATGCAACAGAGTTCATGGCAGAAGTACTAAGCAATTAGGCAAAGAATCAAAAAGTGGAACTCTCACTGCTCGGCATTACCAATTGTACCATATGGAGAAATGCAACTCCCACCAGTTTCGTTACTTTCGTTTGTCACCTTGGACCAGAAAGAACTGATGGTAAAAAGGCAGCGGTAGCGCCAAAATCAATATTCCCTCAACACACTCTTTGAGTTCCTTTGACTGAGGGCAGAGCAGAGAAGTTTAATCCAGATCAAATTGGATTTCCGTAGCACCATCCACTGCCTCGATGACTGTCGACACGGCAGGCCTCTCTGTGAAATCACCTAGCAAACACCATGCTAGCCATTCTTATCGTGTCGGCAGCCTGTTGTCCGTTTAGTTTCCTATAATTTACTTGCTTAGAATAGCTCGCCCCCACACTCGAAGCCAGACAACTACATTGGTACCGCCCACAAGCCATGAGGTAAGCGCAGGAATTCCCAGTCAGAAGATCGGCTACTTCTTCCCACCCAGCTCTCCGTTGATACACTCTCAAATGCCCGTTGGAGCCTAACTTCATATACTGCACCGAAGAGGCTCTGGGAATTCAGACCAAACTTGCGTTCCTCACAGAATTTACGAACAGATCCAAGCTTCCATTCGGAAACTCGGCATACACCGAATCACTACTGCTCGCACTTGCATTACTAACATGCTATGGGTGATATACCTGAGGAGGACTAGACTCCACTTGAGCAAATAAACCTGCTTTGTTCATGGAAAGTGAAAAGCATACCCTGTTTGGCCCAATTCGTAACGTCAAAGCTCAGTGTCAACCTCTGCCCGGGACGAGCTAATCAGTCCCGGGGGATCGAACGACTGCCAGACCGCCACAGCGTCCTCATCAGATTGCCTTCCAACGTGAGCTCCAGGGTCGCGCCGATTTTGACGGAACTGTTCCGATTGGCAGACCACACGTCTTGCGGGAATCCGAAATTCGGGAGAGGACGTCGTTGGCGCCAACCTGGGCGATGAAAACCGCGAACAGGTAGGAGTAGCAGTCGCAGCTACAGAAGAAGCGGCAGAGCCCGTTGGATGGGATGGAGCGATTAGCTGCGGCGTCATTCGTCCACTGCGCATCGGCCTCTTTGCGGTGGGATAACCGCGGGGTGGAGCAGGGACGGAGCTCGAGAAATGCGAGCGAAGAACAGAGGAAGAAGAAAGGAGGGAAAGAGCAGAGAGTGTAGAGTTCGAACAGGGCCTGCAACGCGAACTTGGGGGAAGAAGAAGAAGAAGACGACGACGAGCAGTCGAGCACGACGACGAAGAGAAATGATGGAGAAATAAAATAAATATATAGCTACTTATACTTTTAATTTTTTAATAAATACAACTTTGAGATTCCAGAATCGAAATTCAGTTTTTTCTTTGTCAATGCATTTAGATTCTAGAAGCTTAAAGTTTTATTTTTTAAGAAAATGAAAAGTACAAGTGGCTCGAAAATTGTATATTTCAGTTGACAAAGAACAAACTTTAAGCCTTTCAAAATGAACTCTTTTGCCCAACTCGTTTCGTAATTTATTCATGATTTTCGAAATTTTAAGAACATATATATATATATATTGTTCTTGGGACATTGATGACATTATTATAACTTTTTCAAAAAGAGGAACTGGCCCTAATGATCTCCTTTGGCCAGCCCACCCTCCACTTCTGCCCATAGAAAACGATTCCCTCAGAGCTCTAAGCAAGAATTCATCCTCTAGTAAAAGACCCAACACAGCAATGTTTCCTGCATTTGCTGAACATGGGTTTGGTAAAGCATCAGACAACGCTCTTCTTCATTCAGAGACTTCAAGGCAGCTTCAGCCTATTCTAAGCTTCTCGTGAAGCCGGCGCACTATGCAGCCACATATATCGTAATCCCGAGCTTCCTTCGCGACCTTTAAGAAAGCAGGATCTTTACTCCACTAATCGAAGTATATGAGTGCTTTGGGAAGGCTCAAATCGGCTTCTAAAGGAGGGGACAACGGTCAGAGATTCCGGGTTACAAAAAATCATCTGACTGAATGAGGAAACTGCTGCATTTAGGCAAAACTGCATAGAGCTCTATCCAATCCCCTCTCTACAAACCCTGAAAGTCTTCTGTTTAGTCCATGTGAAATGGGCGTCCAGCAGCTAAGACTGCATGGCAGAGAAGGGAGCTGAAATCATGCATAGCCACCGTATCAACTGAATCGGGGTTGCTGGTTTCAGTAGGGAGGCCTAATGGTATTAAATCTCCAACTATAACCCCAAGGATTGGAGCCTGAAATTGAACGAACTTCAAGCAATCTCCACGGATCTCGTCTTTCACCAACCTCATTAGCAGTATAGACAACAGTGAAAAAGTAAGACTAAGTCATTATGAACAGCTTTACAGTGTATAAACTGACTATGCTGAGTACTGACTTGACGTCATCCCCACCTTCCTCCAGTATATCGCTGGCCGACATCTACACGCATACTGCTATCACATAAATCCAGATTTTACCTCAATCGCACCGTGAATAGTTGAGAATCCGAGAGAAATTCTGGAAAGAATATGCAAACTTTATTCTCCTTTACAAGAGTCTCCGAAGGACAAATGAAGAGACAAATTTCTAGCTAATTTTACTACTTATGTTGCAAGCTGACTGACCTGCCAACTTGTTCAACTCAGCTGGTAATGTCTTCTTCCTAGACTTCTTGCTTTGTCCAATATTTCTTAACGATGCACCTGCTATTAGATCAGCTGCCCTAGCTTTCCTTGGAGGGGAACTGCCAATCAGCAATTGGCCTATCTGTAGGAAGAACTGAATCAGCATATTTAGAATGCCAAAAGAATAAATTGTAGGAAGAACTGAATCAGCAATTGGCCTATCTGTCTTGGAGGAAAAATGCAATTCATCTACTGGAAGATCAGTATTTGGTACACTGGTTACTATAGAGGCTGCCTCAACCTCGGATGAAGAAACAGTATTTTACCAACAATTTTTTGAAGACTCGCCTCAGGAAGACAATGCAACGAATTGTTTCTCATCCACAATGAGTAACTGCAGAGCAAGCTCTTACGAGTACATCAGCTATACACTGCTCGCTGACTGAGTGTTCTCCGCAAGAGAGTTCGGAGAAGCCTTGTCCCTTTGCTTCCGATGGCGAAAGATGAGGATCCGGCTTCTGGGTGGTCTGACGTGCTGAACTGAGTATTCTGCCTCGAGGCCCAAGGCAAGACAGTGATCCTGTTGAACCTGACGACAGGAACGTCGACTGCCCTCCGGTACCATGTCCCAGTTCGGCTTTCGCTTCCGTGGTGGAGTTCAGGCACGGCTTGCGATCTGATGATGACTACAACGTCCTGCAAATGATGTGGTATGAAGGGCGCTTTTTTGAGTGCACAACAACTCATAGGCCGAATGTGGAGATTTACCAGCTGAGCACAGGTGGAGCGCCATTGATGTCTTGGCTCATACCGATGATTACAGGATAGAGAATCCAGGTTCAGGCAGCATGCAGGTTCTCCTCGGTGGCCCGGTCCATTGAATCACGCACAATGTGAGAGATAACTGCCTTGATCATGGCGGTACTACTGTTGTTTCATTCAACATGTTGCTTGATAAGCCTGTCACGGGAGAAGTTCTGCTTCTGGCTGGAAGACATGAAGATTTAGACTTATGGTGGATCGCTCTTGATGGTTCTCTACAGACCATGGTGGAGCCAAAGCCAGAGTTTCGGAACTCCACCACGTGTTAGGGTGATGAACAAGTACATCATGAGAGACTCATGGACCGAAGTACACAGAGTAGAGGAGTCAAAGTTTCTGGTACAGCAAAATCGAAGGACAAAGATTAGGGATGCCGGTTCTGTCCAAAGGGAACAAATGCCGGTTCTGTCCATTTGAATCTGGACATGTGCATTGCCCATTTGAAGTGCAAATTCCATACTGCCCACAGACCATTGGATAGCAACTGTCGCCATTATCCTGAACCAGAAGGTCAGATGCTACTGTCCAATGATATTGGTCCAGATCAAACTCACATGCTCTCAAGTGCCCATCATATTCCAACCTCAGAAACAATGAAGCAGGTGGAATATTGTTAAGATTGAAACTATTTCACGTGTAATTCATGAACAAAGCCAAGGTTCTATTGATGAATTCGATATAAATCGAGTCATTACTTGTGTTTGGAATGTCAATGCGAGCTGAGTAATAGACCTCCGGAGGATCAGTGTCCATCTGAGCAAATAAGCCTGCACTAGTCATGGAAAGTGAAAGTAAACTTTGTGCAGTCCAATTCCTTGCAGAAACACTAGGCACCAACTTCTGCCCTACGCTTAACTTCTGTCCAAGGACTAGTGATTCCATAGGGTGGTCGAAAGACTGCCAAAATGGCGCATTTTTCGCATCAAACAGCACAAGGTTCTCTGAATCTGTCAGGTTCAACCCGACAACAGACTTACCTGAAGTGTTTGTGGACCATGCCACAGAACCATCCGTCTTTTAAGACCAAGTCACCTTCTGATGTGAGCTCAAGTGTGGGGTTTACCATCGGGTAGTTACGATTAGCAGCCCATACTACTTGTGGAAAAGCTGTGTTAGTATGATCAATTTGAGACGCATTGATACTACAGAACGAAATAGCAAAGAGATAACTAGTTTCTGATACCATGCGGATGAAGCCACAGGCAAATGACGGGATGTCATTTCCTCTGAGAAGAATAGGCTTCACAGAATATACAGGAGACCCGTTACCAGAGGACACTGAATTGATAGAAGTGGCTGCCCATGAAGTAGAAACGTTTGCCATTGGCAGAGACAGGACTAAACCCAGAAAATATAATCGAAGGAATGAAAGACAAAGAAGCTGGAGAAGAACTATGGTGTCTGAACAAGATAGGAGATGAAAAAGAAAATACTAAAGACACCAATTGCAGCGCTGATAAACGCGAACAGGATTAAAAGATGAAATATGTCATGTGACAATTTCAGCTAAAAATAATATCAGCTTGAATCCAACCCATCTAACTAGGACTGCAGTACAATTCTTTTGTCCTTATGACACTCGTTGTTGATATAGAAAATGACTACCAAAAAGTTGTCTCTTTTCCCAGAGAAAAAGCTCCCTTGAAGCAAGGGATACTAAATGGGAGATTGGAGTTGTCCAGTCTCAGCGGAACAAGATTTGAGCAGTTTTAGTATGCATAAACTGCCCACTCAACATCAGAATGTGTGAGCATATACCAAATCATGCAGTCTCAGCGCCACAAGATTCAAGCAGTTTAGTATGCATAAACTGCCCACTTAACATCAGAATGTGTGTGCATATACCAAATCATGCAGTAGCTGTCAGTTAAAACTTCTCAACATTCAATTCATTCACTGCTCATTACAACTTACTAAAAGTATCTGCTGAGAATACACTACATCAGACAATCTAAGCAAAGAAGATTAAATCAACTACAGAGTAGAGATCTCAGCAAAGAAATTTTGGTACCCTTCTTTAAAAAAACTAAGCGAAACATCTGTCATAGAACAAACTACTCGTAAGATAGAATAACAAAAAGTGAAGAGCCTACATTCAAAAAGTTTCAATTTTCAATTGCCTCCTCAAGAATTTAATGTTGACTCCAGGGAAAAGTATAGTTACATTTTTCTGCAGCATCACCGTGGTCCGGAGAGAACTGAGGGCAACAACAGAGTGGAAGCAGCAAAGTGAACCTCCTCTTGAAAAACTTTTGCACTAGTTTTCAACAAAAGTGGATAAGAGAAGCAATACTCCAAGTCATCTGGGACTTCCATGAGGCCGTCCAAAACCTTCATGACCATTGACATGGAAGGCCTCTTTGTAAAATCTCCTTGCAGACACCACACGGCGATTCTCAACATATTAACCGCCTGCGCCTCATTTAGCCACATATCCTCACTATGACCATCGATGATATCTGACAACCGTCCTTCTTCCGCCTTTCTCCCAAAAACTCCTACTAAGTACGTGTCTTCTGGGTCTTGCGAGTTATCGAAAATTTTCCTCGCAGACACTATTTCCAAGACCACCACTCCAAAGCTATAGACATCGACTTTTTCGGTGATTGCTGAGCTCAGCCATTCCGGGGCCAAATAGCCAGGCGTGCCCCTCATGGTTGTCACAATTTGGCTTTGGTCCTTCTCGATCAACTTAGACAAGCCAAAATCAGCAACCTTAGCAATAAAATTCTCATCCAAGAGAATGTTTTGGGGTTTAATATCCAAGTGGACTATCTTCCTCGTACATTCTTCATGAAGATAATTCAGACCCTTTGCTATGCCATAAATGATCTTCCTCCTCTGCTGCCAGTCGAGAACATATTCGCTGGATCTGCAGAAGATCCATTTGTCTAGAGAGCCATTAGGCATGTATTCATACACAAGCAGCCTGTGAGAGTTCTCCGTGCAAAATCCTACTAGCTTTACCAGGTTGATGTGATGAATGCTCCCGATAGTCTCAACCTCTGCAAAGAACAATTTCTTGATGTGGCCTAAACCGTCGAGGTGCTTCACTGCAACTTTTGCACCATCCTTTAGATTGCCTTCAAACACGGAGCCAAAGCCACCCTCGCCAAGCTTCTTGCTGAAATCCTCGGTAATGACTTTCAGACTGTTGTAGGTAAATCTCGTAGGCATTCCCGGTACTTGATCTAGATGTTCCTCCTCAGCATCATCGACAGGATCTCTCTTCCGAGGTAGAACTTTTATGACCCCAATGACAATGATCATAGCAAATACAGACCCAAGGCTGGAACCTAGTATTAAAGAGAGATGGTTTTTCTTGCCCCTATTATTGGATCTGGAAGCTCCACTCAAACCAGGAGGGATGGGAACCATGTTCTGTACTTTGATGTAACCAGTAGAATTGTAAAGGTATCTGAGTTTATTAGGGAAAATACTTTTGATAATAAGTTGCAGGAACCTGAATTAACAGTGATATTATCGAGGTTTAGCAGGAAAAAAGCTGCTTTGCATGACCAATTCTTGGCGCAAGCCTCTTTACAGTTTTCCAAGGTTGCATTCACAAGCAGTGGAATGCTGAGGAAATCCATGCTGTAAGTGAAGTAATAAAGATTTTTGAGTTCCAGCAAACTTTGAAATTGTGAATTGTCGCAAGACAAAGGAACTTCCTCATAACACCTGAGCTTGGGATGTCTATCGTCTATTTGCTTGAAATAGGTTGTGTCCCCATTTGAACCTGGACACGTGCATTGTCCGTTTGAAGTGCAAATTCCATACTGCCCACAGACCATCGGATAGCTGCAGTCGCCATAATCTGGAACCAGAAGGTCAGCTGCTGCTGTCCAATGATATCGGTCCCGATCAAACTCAAATGCTCTCAAGTGCCCATCATATTCCAACCTCAGAAACAATGAAGCAGGTGAAATATTGCTAAAGATAGAACCATCTCACGTGGAATTTGCGAACAAAGCTAAGGTTCCATTGATGAATTTGATATAATTCGAGTCATTACTTGTGTTTGGAAAGTTAATGCAAGCTGAGTAGTAGACCTGTGGAGGATCAGTGTCCATCTGAGCAAATAAGCCTGTACTAGTCATGGAAAGTGAAAATAAACTTTGTGCAGTCCAATTCCTGGCAGAAACACTAGGCCTTAACTTCTGCCCTACACTCAACTTCTGTCCAAGGACTAGGGAGTCCATAGGGTGATCGAAAGACTGCCAAACTGACGCATTATTCGCATCAAACAGCACAAGGTTTCCTGAATCTGTCAGGTTCAACCCTACAACAGACTTACCTGAAGTGTTTGTGGACCATGCCCCAGAACTGTCCCCGTCTCTTAAGACCAAGTCACCTTCCGATGTGAGCTCAAGTGTGGGGTTTACCATTGGGTAGTTACGATTAGCAGCCCCTACTACTTGTGGAAAAGCTGTGTTAGTATGATCAATTTGAGACGCATTGATGCTATAGACAATGAAAATAGCAAAGAGATAACCAGTTTCTGATATCATGCGGACGAAGCCACAGGCAAATGACAGGATGTCATTTCCTCTGAGAAGAACAGGCTCGACAGAATCCACAGGAGACTCGATGCCAAATGACACTGAATCAATAGAGCTGGCTGCCCATAAATTAGAAAGGTTTGCCGTTGGCCGAGACAGGACCAAACTCGTAAAATATAATTGAAGGAGCGAAAGACAGAGAGTAGCCGGAGAAGAACTATGGTGGCTGAACATAATAGGAGACGAAAAAGAAAATACTGAAGACATCTATTGCAGCTCTGAGAAACGCGAACAGGATGAAAAAGATGAAGACGGATTGAATTGTACAAGGAAAGTGAGTTTGGAATTAATCACTTGGACTTGTTGGATCTGATATGCAGGAATCTTTTGTCATATAGTTCATTGTCTGCTGAACTCCGGATGTCTTCTGCAACATCTTGTAGTGTTGTGAAATGAAGCTGACGATACTTTGAAAGGGACCCGATATTGTAATTATCATTGATCAACAAGAAAAATGTCCAGCTCTTCGAGAATGTATCACTTTGGAACTTCCAACAATTTGCTTAACCGATACAAATTGTGGACTCAGATCCCGAAGATATTCCAATTCCAGCAAATGATGACTCCATAGTTTCGATCCGATTCATTCTCCACAAATTAGCATTTGCAATATGCAAGGGTCGTTTCAGCTATATACGGAAATCCTTATTTAATTATAAGATATATACATTATTTTAGATTAGTTCATTATAATAATCAACCTGGTTTTTCTTGCTATGTCAAGTTTGATGTGGCCATTAAAGACTCTGCATAAGTTTCGCGCCATCGGAAAGACCACAACACAAGTTTAAGCGTGGAACATGCGACGAAACAAAAGTCTCCTTCAGCAGTCCTAAAAATTGATTACCACTTTGATAGTTTGTACTATATACGGTGTTTGTTTCCTCGCTTTTTTTCTTTTTTTTTCAAAATAAAAAAATATAACCAGCCTCTTATTTTAGTCAAGATCGATTTGATCTCCCTTAGGCTTTAGCAGGCTGTACATCACAAAGTTGAATTTTGAATGCCCAAATCATTTTGGTTCTTTTCTTTTGGCACACATATGCCCTCGGAAAGATCGCGATGGACCGTCAGAAGTAGGAAGACAAGATGGTTGGCGTAGAATATATCGAAAGCAGTCGGTAGAACTCATCAGAAGTTTACCAATGATAAAAACTTCTCCATTTATCTTATCGGTTCTAGTAGTGAATTTGCAGAACAGACTATATAGATCTTTAACGTCAAAACGAAGAAGACATGGATGGAAGAATTATTGAAACCGGAGGAGATCACGTGATGGTGTTGGAAAATACACACATATTGGGGGAAAAATACGTAACACTGTTTGTTGTAACTAGGAATATCATAATTCTGAGAAGGCGATAAGAGCTAGTAATGACCAAATCAAAGAGTGAACAACAAAATTAAACTGGAGGTGAGTACGGCTAACCGAATCTCCTTAAGGCGATTAGTTTCTGCCAACAGTGCTAGGCAGCTTCATGAACAATGCCGCCCAAGATACAATACCTCGAATCCATTTGTGTTAACAGTAGACAAAGAGGACTCTGTTGAACACTTCCTAAAACCGGCACACTTAGAGGAAATTGAAGTGAAGAGATAAGAGGTATTTTTTCTGCTTCTTTGAATGAAGTGTTCAAATCAATTTAAGAGATACATGAATTCAATAATTAAATAGATTCAAATTCAAGAGATACGTGAATTCAAGAGATACATGAACTAAAGCAATACATGAACTAAATAGATACATGAATTTAGGCAATACATGAATTCAAGAGATATATGAACTGAAAAGACATATGCTGTTGTTCTCACTTTCATTGATCCATTAACCCACCATAATTACAACAGCCTGAACAAAAGAGCAAATCAGATTTGGATCAAAGAAATAGTAGAGCTACCAAAAGACATAATCAAAAACTGACTAGGCTTTGCAGCTTTTTACACAAATGGCTCAATGTGTTCCCTCTCTTCCTAGATATTCAGACCCTATGTTTGAACGTGGGTTAATATATCAGCAACATCTCTACATCACTCTCCAGCTAGAACTTGCAAGCAGAATATCGAAAGGAAACTTAGGGTTCGGTTGTTTGAAGGAAAACTGTTTTCAAAAAATTGTTTTCCGACTTTCCAGTGTTCATATGACAGAAAACTAATCTATCTATGGAAAACGTTTAACTTAAAAATGATTGGGGGAAAACAACTTCCCCTTTTGGCAAGAGAGAAATCACTTTCCCGAAGCCACCAAACAAGTAAAAACTACCGTTTTACTTTAAAATGATTTTTATGGAAAATATTTTCATGCGCTGTAGGCTAAGTAAATGCACATCTTCTGTTGAAAATTTTTTTCATGCTCTTCCTCTTCTTGTCAGAGTTGTATCCGCTTTTGCCTTTCTCTTAAACAGGCTAAGTAAATGCACATCTTCTTGATCTAGAGAGCCATCGAAAAATTCTCTCCCCCAAACTATCTCCAAAATGACAATGCAAAACTATACACGTCAATCTTCCGTCCACAATCTTCATGAAGATAATTCATCCTTTCGCTGTATCGAGAATTTTCTTCGTCCTCTGTTGCCAATCGAGAAGAGGTTCATTGGATTAGTGAAAGATTCATCTATTTAGTGACCCATTAAACATGTACTCGTAGATAAGGAGCCTGGGAGATTTCTCAACACAAAATCCCACAAGTCTTACCAAGTTGACCCAATGGGTGCTGTCTATAGTCTCAACTTCGGCTAGAAAGAACTTCTTGACATGCCCAAAACCATCAAGGCGTTTTACTGCAACTTTTGCGCCGTCCAATAGAGTACCTTTGAAAACAGAACCAAAACCACATTCACCAAGCTTTATATTGAAGTCGTCTATAATGACTTTCGGATCATCGTATGTGAATTTTGTTGGCATTCCAGGTACTGCATCAAGATAATCCTCCTCTGCTTCATTACCATCTCTCTTCCAAATAAACAAAACTATGACTGCTATGAGAATCGTCATGGCAAAGAGAGCTTCGAGGCTGGACCCAAGTACTACAGGAAGACCCCATTGCTCCTTCGACTATGTCTATATATAGTACTTATTCAATGTAATTGATCAATGGTCGGTTAATAGAAGTGGCTCTCTGTTTAAAAAGCATTTACATGATTCACAGAGATTACTTTGAGAGATTAAAGAAGAAGATGCATTCTTTATACAGGAACCATGACTGGAATATTCATCTTGGAAAAGTTAATTTAGGTGATTTAACCAGGCACACTCGTTGAAGAGGTTGACAGACAAATTCCTTGAAAGCAATAGTCACATGTACTCTTCTGGCTGAGCATAAGCATCAAGCTGCATGATTCTTGCAATGCTAACAGGGAATAGCTGGGCATAAAACCGTGCATAAGAAATTTAACTTCAATATAGAAAAATGAATGAAGTCGATTCTTCACCTAATCGTGTCATTGGTATGCTGCATGTTAGCTTTTACTGAACAAAGTAAACATAAATCCGACTACAGAGCCCAAATTCGTGAACTACAACTTTCATAAACTTTCCAGTGAAAATTCTTCTATAAATCAATCACGCAATACACTTAGGTGACGAAGAGGTAGCGTCATGCCGCAGAATTCATGGCAAAAGTACAATGCAATTAGGGAAAGAATCAAAAGTGGAACTCTCACTCTCCAGATAAGTCCATTTGCCTGCTCGGCATTACCAGTTGTACCGTATGGCAAAATGAAACTCAACACTAGCTTCATTTGTCACCTTGGACCAGAAAGAACTGACGCTAATAAGGCAGTGGTAGGGCCACAATCAGTGTTCCCTTGATACAAATGAAGGGAATGAGGATTTAAACGCCAAGTTTCTTTGACTGAGGGCAGAGCAGAGAAGTTATAATCCAGATCAAATGGGATTTCTCCAGCACCATCCAATACCTTGATGACTGTTGACACGGAAGGCCTCTTTGTGAAATCACCTTGCAAGCACCATGCGGCAATTCTTATCATGTTGGCAGCCTGTTGTCCGTTCAGTTGCATATCCTCACTACTCTGATCAACAATGTCCATCAATCTTTCTTCTTCAGCCTTTCTCTTCAAAAGACTTAATAAGAGCATATTTTCCTGATCCTGAGTAAAATCGAAAACTTTTCTCCCGCAAACTATCTCCAGGATCACCACACCAAAGCTGTATACATCCACCTTTTCAGTAATCACTGCACTCAGCCATTCTGGGGCCAAATAACCAGGAGTTCCCCTCATGGTCGTCACAATCTGGCTTTGGTCCCTATCGATCAACTTAGACAATCCAAAATCAGCAACCTTAGCATTGAAATTCCCATCTAAGAGGATATTTTGGGGTTTAATGTCCAAGTGAACTATCTTCTGTCTGCAATCTTCATGGAGATAATTCAGTCCTTTTGCTATATCAAGAATGATCTTCTTCCGTTGTTGCCAGTTAAGAACAGATTCACTGGACTTGCGAAATATCCATCTATCGAGAGACCCATTTGACATGTACTCATAAATGAGGAGCCTGTGAGATTTCTCAGCACAAAATCCTACTAATCTCACCAAGTTGACATGATGGATGTTGCCAATAGTCTCAACTTCAGCTAGGAAGGATTTCTTGACCTGGCCAAAACCATCAAGACTCTTCACTGCGACTTTTGTGCCATCAGTCAGTGTACCTCTGAAAACTGACCCGAATCCACCTTGACCAAGTTTTTTACTGAAGTCCTCTGTGATCGCTTTCAAATCATCATACATGAATCTTGTGGCTGTTCCAGGTACTTGATCCAGGTAATCCTCCTCTGCTTCATTATCATCTCTCTTCCGAACAAACGAAACTATGAGTACGATGAGAATCATCATGGCAAAGAGAGCTCCAAGGCTGGACCCAAGTATTACAGGGAGATGGTTGCTCCTTCGATTGTCAAAAGAATTGTCAGCTGAAGGACTAGGAGCTTCGCTGACCACATTTTGTACTTTAAGGTAAACAATATAATTAGGGAACATATACCATTTCTTAAGAGAAAACACCTGAGTTAGAAAGTAACAACTGCCGTCGGTGGTATTTGAATCATATCGGAAAATTGCCGCTTTGCATGAACAGTTATTTGCGCAGGCCTCTTTACAACTTGAAGCATCTATGTTCTCGAGATCTGAAGTGAAAGTGAAGTACCTGACATCTTTAAGCTCCAAAAGATTTTGATATTGCGAAGCCCCACAAGACAATGGAACATTCTCAGAACACCCAAGATTAGGCTGCCCATCATCTACTTTCTTGAAATAGGTCGTTCCCCCACTCGAAGCTGGACAACTACATAGCCCATCGGAGCAAATTCCATATAGCCCACACACAGTAGGATAACCACAGTCACCGTTAGAGTCGGTCAAAAGATCGGCCACTTCTAGCCATCCAGATAGAAAGTCATACACTCTTAAATGCCCATCCGAGCCCAGCTTAATGTATTGTGCAGAAAATGCTTGAGGAACTGGAATCACCCAGCCACTCGCAGTAGAATTCAAGAACAAAGCCAAGCTTCCATTTACGAATTCAACATATGAAAACTCCATACTTTCTTTCTGATAATTAATTGGCAACTGGTAATAGATTTGAGGAGGACTAGTCTCCATTTGAGCAGATAGACCAACGCTATTCATGGATAGCGTAATCATACAGTCTATGGTCCAATTTGTCTGGGAAACACTTGGCATCAATCTTTGTCCCGCCATCAACTTTTGTCCAGGCACAAGTGTGTCAGTTGGCTGATCAAAAGATTGCCAAACAGTCACATTATTCTTATCAAACAACACAAGGTTCCCCAAATCTGTCATGTTCAAGCCCGCAACGGACTTACCAGAAGTGTTTGTGGACCAAGCAACAGTACCATCAGCATCTTTCAACACCAAATCGCCTTCGGACGTGAGTTCTAACATCGCGCCGATCTTTACAGAATTGTTTCGATTGGCAGACCACACTACTTGTGGATTTCCAACAAAATTACCGCTTGTAACTTGGATGATGAAAACAGCAAAGAGGTGAGTGGTGCAGTTACCATTACAGTAGAAACCGCAGGCGTAGGCAGGGCCTTCAGCACCTTTGGCTCGGAGTAGAATTAACTGCACGATCGATCCATTTGTATATATAACGTTGTGATTATCTGTTGCTTTACTCGTCCACTTGGTTGAAAGCGAGGCAGTTGGATTATAATAGTCCTGAGCTTGGGCATCGACAAAGTCTTTGAATTGTGATAGAAAAACAAAGGAAAAAGAAAGAAGAAAAGAACAGAGACTGCAGAGTGTGACCATGGCCTGCAGTGAAAATTTGAGCAGAGAGAAGATTGAGAAAGGAGGAGAGGAAAGGAGAAGATCGAAATGAGAGATTGAAGTGGAGGGTTGAAGGTTTCTTGGGATTCATGGGGACAAATTAAAAAAACGTGGGTTAAATTTGGAGGAGGTGGGGTGGTTGGATTAAGAAAATGGGTTTATGTGGTTGTTTTTGCTTGAGTTGCGATGTAACCAAAGAGGCTTTGGAACCCGACCCACGTTTTGTTGCTTCTCTGCAATACCGGGTATGAGTTTTTAAATGAAGTGAACAGAGCAGGATGGAAGGAAAGATCGCTGCCCATTGGTTATCTACACTTGAGGACTATCTCTGAACCAGGACTTTCCTAACGTATTAGATCAATGGTCGGTGTCGCTCTCTGTTTGAGAAGAATTTACAGGAATCACCGAGATTGGTTGGAGAGATTAAAGAAGAAGATGTGTCCTTTACATCGACCTTTGCGGTCGGATAATGGTGAGGTTGAGCATGGACTGAGCTCGCGGAATGCGAGAGAAGAACAGAGGAAGAAGAAAGGAGGGTAAGAGAAGTGAGTGCGGAGTGCCAACATGGCGGGAAAGGAGGAATTGGGGAAGAAGAAGAAGAAGAAGAAGACGACGAAGAGAGATTGAAGCGTGGGAGCGCAATGAATATGACAGGATCCATTGACAAGGTAGTCAAGTTCGGAAAGTTCAATAATCGTTTTGTCTCTCGATGATGCCTTGTCACGGAAACAGGACTCCGTCAAAACAAAGAGAATTTTCACCCAAAAACAAAGAAAATTATGTTATATTTTTGGGCCCACATTATCCTGATTTTCCTTTCTAGTGGACAATTTTGATTGAAAAAGCTCACATTAAATGATAGAGAGATACAAATATACAATTTTTGAGCTACTTCTACTTTTAATTTCATTTTACAAAATTTAAGCTCTCGAAAAATCTAAACTTAAAGGAAAAGACTAAACCTTTCCAAATACACTTAAACTTATTGAAAGTATGAGATATAGGCTATGTTTATTTCGCGAAAATGATTAATTTAGAAAATAATTTCGTAAAAATAATCTATTGTATCATTCGAAATAAATATTTTCGTTATCAACAACAATTTATACAGAAATACTTTCGTGGATGATAAAAATATTTTTTTTTCATTCATTTTTGTAAGAGATATAAGTATTCATTTTTTGAAATTTTTTTTTAAATCATTCATTTTTTACGAAACAAACGAAGCTATAATCAATGTCTATCTTCTCGAAATTATGGACTTATAAAACCATATGTTATAAAACATAGCAAGTTTTCATGCTTTTTCTTCAATTTTTGTTTCTTTTCTTATTTGTTGCCAGAGCTTTCTAATGTGAAGTGATCTTACCGAATAGATAGTGCGAGAATTCCCAACCTTGATTGGAAACAAGGGGAGAGGGAGAGCGGATGTATACTTAGGAGAATGCATATCAATAAAGTCTTAAGAGGTTGAAAGAGTCAAAAGCTAAGACTTTGTAATGAAAGCAATACATTTGTTGTCGGCAAAAGAACACTAGAAATGCCAAAACTTATGTACAGCGTTCATT
>BCNH02000011.1:6228435-6239927 GCA_001662345.2 Metrosideros polymorpha var. glaberrima
AAATCATTGTTGTGAAGTATTTTCAATGTTTGGCGCATTGTTCTTTTGTTTAAGCTAATTTAATCAAGTCGACCCAACATGGTGTGT
This sequence comes from Metrosideros polymorpha var. glaberrima, assembly GCA_001662345.2. Taxonomy (NCBI): domain Eukaryota; kingdom Viridiplantae; phylum Streptophyta; class Magnoliopsida; order Myrtales; family Myrtaceae; genus Metrosideros; species Metrosideros polymorpha. The sequence continues at coordinate 6,228,523 of BCNH02000011.1, forward strand.
CGTTTGCAAACTAACGGTTACCAACATTACGAGGAATAATAAACCAAAATAGGATTTCCGTTTTTCTGTTCAGTAAAAGTGGTTAATGCGATACATCCTAGCGAAAAAAGCGACTATTTTCGCTATGGTACCCGTAGAAATTTATTTTGAAAATTAAAATTTTACAAATTTTGACGGTCGATTCGCGTCGCTCGAGAAGGCTCGACATAATATTATGTAATCGGTCGACATTTCGAATACGACATCCGCACGAGGCACAATTACATCATCCACCGGACAATCTCAATCATTGTCCAAGTCCAAATCCCTTAATGCCTCCTTATCCTAATTTTGCATAGTTCGAGTCTCTAGGGGGACCATGAGGCAAGGATGGGACAATGACACACGAAAAGTTAATTTTGGCTCAATAAGTAATGTAATCTCTGAACTTTTAATTTGTTCAATGTGGTCCCTAAATTTTTTGTACATATTCAATTTGATTCATGAACTATGTGAAGATGTTTAATATTGTCATTCTATTAATTTAAGTTTAGGAACTAAATTGAACATGTTCATATAGTCTAAAGATTAAATTAAACATGTACCAAAAGTTCATGGATTACATTGAATAATTTAAAAGTTCATGGATCACATTGCACATTGAACTAAAGTTCAGAGACTACATTAAACAAATTAAAAGTTCAGGGACTACATTGAACAAATTAAAAGTTCCAAGATCACGTTTTATTTTAAGTCAAAGTTCAAGGGCCATTTGTATTATTTTCCCGGCAAGAAACTGCAGCGGACAAATGAAGCTCTATGTTCCGATGGCTCACAACCAAAACGAGTGCCCCATGGAGGAAAGACGGTCACCCGTGGACGATCTAGGGTGGCCGCGATCACAGCCGCGTGGGCTAGATAGCCACAAGTGCTTTGCCGAAGTCGTTAGATTCGTCGTTAGCTAAATCCATCGGACGCTTAAATGAGAAAATGTGGCTCGATAGATGTACAGTATTCTCTGACGTCTGTATCAGAAATGTATGCGTGGCCTCAGGAGCTTAACCATATATGAAGACTGTCAATAGTATTTATTATTGCTTCTCGGCTTTCAAATCCAATAAATCATTGAGGCATGTGTACCTGCATTGTTGCCAGAATCAAGTTTCAGTAGATGTTTCTTATATGCGATACAACGTTACTCAAAGTTTTGAGGCTGAACGAATTGATATAGCCTTATGGTCAATTTTGGAGATGACCGACGAATCGATTCAGATTAGATTATTTATGGTAGAAGGACATCAGGAGTGCCATAAATTTTATGCTGAAATCATTTGAGTGTCATAACTTTTTTTTGTTCATTTAAGTGTTATAACTTTTTCAAAACGCTCACTTAAGTGCCATCAGCGACTTGCCTCGTCGAAAATCTGTTATGGACGCTAGAAAGTACATTTTTTTTATTTTTTCTTTTCAATTTTCTTTTGCCTTTTCTTTTTAGTTCTGGTGACCCCTCGCCTAGACGAGGCGAGGGTTGCCTTGCCCGCGGTCAATGAGGCCATCTCGGTCTTGCCGGTCGCAGGCAAGGCGACCTCGCCTAGATCCAGAGAGGGCCTTCACCAATGGCCGCGACTGGCGAGAGTCACAAAGAAAAGAAAATAAAAAAAAGTAAAAAAATTCAAAAAAAAATCCGCGTAGGACGAGTTTGTCAAAATTGGCATTCTAGTGAGCATTTTCACTCCAATGTGGCACTCAAGTAAGCAAAAAAAAAGTCATAGCATTCAAGTGATCTCTATATAAAACTTATAGCACTCTTGATGTCCTTTTGCCGATTATCTATAATCAATTGTTTTGAATGAAAACAAGGGGTTCGGAAAACTTCAAACAAAAGGGCCTCTTTTTTTCTTTTTCTTTTTTTTGCCCTTTGAATATCCTCTATTTTCATTTCGAGAACATTGAAAATTAAATCATAATTTGTAACAAATTATATTGAAAATTTCAAATAATGACCTAAAGTGGCCATATTAGTCTAAAAAAAGACATGACCTCACTTGTTATCAAGGCTATTTTCATCCTCTTTTTTTCCTTCTTTTTCTTTTTCTATTTTTTCTTTCCATTTCGGCGGCGACCGGCCACCGACAATGCCCAAAGAGGACTAGGTGACCCTCGCTGGCCAGATCTAGGCAAGGGTCGCTTGCCCAAGGCCCACGAGGACTTGGGCAAGGCAACCCTAGCCGACGGTCGTCGAGGGCTTGCAGGCCCTTGCCTATGACTCAGTTTTGTATTAAAATAGAGTCATTTCGTTAATTTCATTCAATTTAACTAAAGGAAAATGCTGATGTGTTTTTTTATCTCTCCCGTGTAGCATTAAGAACTTAAGGTTAACTAAAGCACTAAAATAACGTCGTTTTGATCAAAATTATAATTCTTACTCAAAATCTTAATTAAATTAAGTTTAAAAAATTCCATAAAAAGAAGAATTTTTTTTTAAAAATGAAACTTAAAACACACACACACAAAAAAAGGCTTTTCGCTCATGGCTACCGGGGTCGCCAGGGGCGGTGACCACAAGTGGCAGGCCCTCCTACTTGCATTTTTTTTTTTTAATCTAATTTAATTAAGTTAAATTGTCTTTGGACAAAAATATCCTTAATCGGTACAGGCTTTTATTTGAAATTGTCATGACTACTTTATGTTATTTGGAATAAAATTCACTTCATGCATTTATTTGAAAAAATGAAAGCGATTCAGATTCAAATCATTATTTGGAATTTTCGTAAAATTAGAGAAAACATTAACAAAAGTTGAGGAATGTGCATTTTGCTAAATTCTTCTAAATTATAGAAAACATTGACAAAAGTTGAAGCCTGTTGGGCGTCAGGTGGCGGATCGTCGTCTTCTTCTCGCGGAGCCGAACGCTAACCCATGCGATTCAGCCGCGGAGCTTTTACTTCGAGCCGAAGGATTCCTTTTCTCACCATCATTCGAGCCGAAGCTATTCGATCGAGCGCTTTTGCATTCTGGATCTCACGCTGGTCGCGATTCCGATCTCTTCGCGATCGATAGCATGAATTGAAAGAGAAGGAACAGCATCGGGATCGGAGTGTGGGAGACTTTAGAGGATCGTCGATTCCCAGTCCCGCAGTTCAGGTTTCCTGCTTCGATCCGAGAGGAGAGAGGCGAGAATGGCGGCGGTCGCTGTCCACCAGTTCGCCCCGTGCATCACTAGCCACGCCTGGGGTCCCGACCGCTCTAGTAATCCTGCTCTTACCTCGATTTGATTTCGTTTCGGAAACGCGCATGATGCTTAAGACGCTGTGGAATTAGACGATTTCTTTGTTGTTTTTTCTGTTATTGCAACTCCATATCTGCTACAAAACCACCTCGCGGGGGGGGGGGGGGGGGGGGGGGGGGGGGGGGGGGGAAAGGGGTGGAGTGGATAGGCTGCTTGAGGAAGAGTGTTGTGATTGTCTGTACTTTTGGGACCTTGGCAGTAACATAGTTGATCGAACTTACCTTAAGCCTTTGCCTATGGTAATGATCGATGTGACAGAGGGCAATGTAGGATGACGTGTGCATTTTGGCGGGTACAAATCTCCCTATCTTTCCCCTGAATGCTGCAAATGTTCGCTTGATGGGTTTCCTGGTGGTCCTATCTTTCCTATCATTCAGTGTGTATCTTGGAATTGTAGTCCTTGTATTCATCAACTGTTACGGGGCCAAAGAAGGAACGCGAACTCGGGTTTTCAACGGCAGTTCTAACAAGTAACAATTAATAAATTGCACTGTCAGAAGTTAATTATAAGCTAAGCATTGTAATAACTATGGGTAGATAAAATGCATTTTGAGTGGCAGGTCTAACTTCTGACAGCTGATGAGGATCTCCACCTTAAATAGATAAGTACTGGGCCATGAAATGTCCCACTAATCACTTAACCAGGTAACACACATATCGAAATCTGAATGGGTGGCCAAAGGCAATGGTGTTTGTGCCAGGTGATCAAGTATGAGGGAGTAAGTTTTGAAGAAAAATAGGTTCAGCGGAAGGATGACGTTAAATTTGATTTTGCATCCTGGGATCCACCATACCTTCCTATTCTTAATCTGCTTAGAGCAGATGAAATACGAATAGCAGCTTTTCATGACTCTACTGAGATGTGTAATCACTTGTAGTTAGTAAAAGTTATCATTGTTTTTTAATGCTAATTATTGCCCTTTTATGATAATTGCTACTTGGTCGTCAACTAGATGTTTCATGCATGGTAGTAATAGTTAACGCTATTGCCTTGCTTATACTTATAATTTCTTCTTTAAAAACATAACTGTTCTGGCTAAATCTGAATGAAGTTCATCAACCTAGCAAGTATTTGCCTTGATTGTTGGTTTCGATGGTTGACAAGCTTCCTGACTGTAAAAATTTTGCATTGGTTTTTCTCCTTGTCAGTACCTTGACTTAGTGTATTCTCGATATCCTACTTTATTCTTTTTAGTTGATGATCTTTTCGAATTAGATTGTTTTTCAAGCAATCTTTATGGATTTTTTTTTACATAGATTTCTACTTATTTTATCTGTCTTCTGCACCTTGCGCCATTTCAGCTTGAGATCAAGCCCATACATACCTTTCACAGCCTTATTACCAAAAATATGTTTCATGTCAACAGATGTTGTTCATCGCCTCATCATGTCATCAAGCATGCAAAACTAGGCATTGAGATTCTTCTGATTTTGGATTTTCTGTTTGTTTTGTTCTGCTGTACTTTCTTTGAAATATAAAATTTCTTTATATGCTCCTGCCTCTATAGTCTCTGCATATCAGTATATTGTATTAATGATAACTAACATCTGCTTTCTTGTAGTGGTTGCATTCTGTCCGAACAATAGTGAAGTTCACATTTACAAACTTTCAGAAGACAAGTGGGAGCAAGCTCATATTCTCCAAAAGGTCATTATTACAGTACTTCATCCTTAAAGAGTAATTGACTTTGAATTCAAATGACTTAAACATGGGGATGACAAATGTACTGTACACGAGCACAGAAATAAAAGCTACAAACTATTTTTACTGAAAGATAAGCAAAACTGCATTTGTGTTGAGTTCTCTAATTTCTTGTCTTCAGCGTGGTAATTCTCCTGCCATGTTTGTCCATTCCAAAACTAAAGATTTAGGACCAGAAGACACTCTATTTTAGTTTTCCCCCTTTTCTATTGCTTGTCTCTTCTATTTTTCCTTTCTCTCTCCAATCTATGGTATTGATGACTTCTTTCTCCGCAATGTCAACTGTCATTTCTAAACAGTGATTTGATGACCATGTATGACCTGCAAGCTGGGGTTCTATTAGAGCTCCACTTTATCTTCTTTCCCCTTGGATGTCAAGGAAACGAACTGATGAATGATGATGCACCTTTGAAATTTGATGTTGCCGTTTTATCTTAACAAAGCTCATCTCATTGACAAACAGATTTCCAGCATTTAATGAAAGATTCTAGCATGCACCTTACTGATGTTTTGTTGTCTTAAACATGTAATAAGTACATGATGTTGGTTTATTTTGTTCTTATCTATGCTTGAGAATTTAATTTTGCATTCTACATAACAAAATGACTAAAGTCTATGTTATGCTAATTAATAGTTTAAATGAATAAGTTTGTTTATGGTGCTAACAATATGGAATATATTGTCACAGCATGACCAAATTGTTTCTGGAATAGACTGGAGTGCTAGGTCAAACAGAATAGTAACGGTGTCCCATGATCGAAACTCGTGAGTACCTGTTTTATTAGTAAAATTACCTAATTGGAACCACCTTGGGTTCCTCCTCCCTTCTGCATATTTTCAAGTATCTAATGCAGTTTTTGTTCTTATGTAGATATGTGTGGAATCATGAAGGATCAGAGTGGGTACCTACCTTAGTTATCCTCAGGCTAAACCGAGCTGCGCTTTGCGTTCAATGGAGTCCAAAAGGTATGCAGAATCATTGAATTTAAAGACAGGATTTGATGTTGAACGTCGCCTGTCAAAGACTTCTTAGAGAATTTACATCGTATTGAAGAAGAATAAATTCTGTTGAAATTGCTAGAAGAATTTTGTTTGGTCAATTGTTCTTAAAATGTCACGTGAGCTGTTAGACTCCAGGGAGCCATTTTACAAATATGAAGTACCCATAGGGTTCCGCATGCATTATAATTCCTCTAATAGGTTTATTCATCATCTTTCATAATATAGTTAAACAGTTGCATAGTCTTATCTTACTTGTTCTGACCTTGTAGTTTAGCTGGTTATGGTTCTTTTTTTCTCCATAAGTAAAGAGAAATTCACTATGAGGCATCAAGGGGGTGCCAACCTATATATAAAAAGAGCGCAAAGCCAAAAGAGAGCTTATTTACCAGACTAGTGAGTTTGTTATGATCTCTGATTGTACTTATAATTTGACCTCCCTCGTATGTTTCCAACTCTGTAATGGTCCTTCTAATCCTCTCTCCCCTCTTCCTTTCCTCCTCCTTCACATGTTGGAGATATTTTCACTATGTACTGCTAATTTATTCTGCTTGATTTTCTCTTGTCAAATGGACTGAGTATGATGAGCTAATAGATACTCATTTTGTATTCTTCTTTTCCCTGCAGAAAACAAATTTGCTGTTGGAAGTGGGGCTAAGACAGTGTGCGTATGCTACTATGAGCAAGAAAATAACTGGTATGAGCTTCTATATCTGGGTTTTTCCTCTTCATTGTATTTTTTTTCACATCCTTATGTTGGGTTGGACATGTATTCTCCTGATTTTTTTTTTAGTAAGTCATCACTCACTGATCAAGTATTTATGGATGATATGTTTTCCAAACTTGGGGGACAAGTTGGTTGGGTGCACTCCATTTTAACTCATTCGCTTATGGCGAAAGCTTTTAAATTTGGGTATGAGCATTGGTAGCTCTTCAGGAGCAGTTATTAATAAATGCTCTGTTATAGGTGGGTCAGTAAACTCATCAGGAAAAGACACAATTCATCAGTAACAAGTGTTGCTTGGCATCCTAACAATGTGAGTGTGTACTCTTTCTCACATTTTTGTTGTGTTGGGCACTTGCAACCAAGGTTTGTATCTTTTTACTGGTTGCACCTGTGAATGCCTTTGTTATTTACGGCCATGCCTTCTGCTTTACAATTTATTTGTGTTACTGTTAGTTACTCTGTTTGTCTGAGTGAGAGTTCATGAATTTTTTAGGGCAGAAGATGATCTTATTCTCTATATACCTGCGTGTGAAAGCTGTTAAGAATGGTAATAAGTTTCAGCAGGAAATAGATAAAAAGGCGCAGTGCAGTATTGGAGAAATAGACATGAAGACAGTAAAATTGAAATGGTTCACTAGTTAGATTTGTTTTTCCCTGATGAGGATTTTGTATGACATGACATAAGTCTGAGAATAGACTTTGTGATTTGGAACAGGAAAAAGAGTTGATGAGCTTTCAGTCAGTCATTGATTTAGGCATTTTCTCGGGTTAATTCATATAGTCAAATGTCATTTGAAAAGAGTTTGAGATAGGATTTGAGATTCAAAGCAGGAGAAGGGGGTAAAGATGTACATGCTGACTCTTCTCCTTTCCTTTTTAATATCTAGGGCTGGCATTCCTTGAAGTTGAAACCTTTATGTATCTGGTGGTTTCATCTGCTGATGAATGATTATGACGATGTTAAAAGATTTATTTGGTCTAGATTACATTTTGGTGAGTCCTAAGTAAGAGGAGATGGCTTTAATGCGGATCCATGCTTGCAAGATCAAAAAATAATTTCATGATGTCAACCTGTCAAAAATATATACTTTTATCATCTAGATGATGTTGTTAGTTGTTCAAAGAAATATAGTCTGTTCTTTTAAACGTTATGTTCTGTGTCGGACAATGAAAAACACTTTTCAGGTATTGCCATTCGAGATTACTTCATATGCCATTGGCAATTATTTCTGTATGTTCTATCCATAGCATTTTGACTTTTTATCATGTGAACACATTATCCATCCATCTGCTGTTGAGCAATTTCACTACATTGGGACTCCTTATCCAAAAGCAACCATTATTTTGTCCAAGTGGTTACTGAAGGGTTATAATTGCAGATTCTTCTTGCCACAACATCAACAGATGGAAAATGTCGTGTATTTTCAACTTTTATTAAAGGTGTTGATACAAGGTAGCTTTACCACCTAGCCAGTCCATCATTAAAAAAAAATTATGCTGATCATGCACACTTTCAATCTTAAATTTTAATTATATGTGTTTTTTCTATGGATATGAACCAGGGATTCCAAAGCAGGGTCTTCATCTGACTCGAAATTCGGGGAGGTAAATTTTTATTATCCTTATGTGAACTTGCTAAGTTAGCAATGTGAATTAAGTTATACCCTTTTATGCTATAAAATAGGTTTGCAACACCTTTTTTGGGTGCATCAATGAATAGCTGGAAAATGGAAATCAGTACACTTTTCGTGAAGGATTAGTTTGAAATAAGTAAAAGTTATAATTTGGTGTGCGTCTGAAACAGTAACTGCCTGCTACACTTGGACTATGAAGCGTCATCTTTGCTGAAGAATTATCTCATTAGTTCATTTTCAAGTTCCAGCGACCACAAAGCTTTAATGTTACTGTCTCATGTTAGTCAAATGATGTGACTTACTTCTTGTCACTCCAACAGTAATGTTGCATGTAAATGTTCTCGTGTGTTATCCTCTATTGGTGGGAAATGTATTTGCTTGTGTGGAGATGATACTTTTGTTTTCTACAAATGCAAGCGCATAGCTTATAGAACTACATTAGCACCTAGCTAAGAAATATGCGGCCTCTGTATTAATTCTATCCCAATGGAGATGTTGGTTACTTCAGACAGTTTGGATAGGGAGTACATGAAATAGTTGTCTTTTTTTCTGTAAGTGATATCATGAGTATTGTCTTTTTTTTTTGTTTGCAAAACAATGTTGTTCTAGAACTGAGAGGCTTGTGTGTGCAGTTTTTGCAGTTGTACAGTTCTATTTTTGTTTGATGCAGCATATCAAAATTATTTCTTATCATGTTGAAACAGCAAATTCTTCAACTGGACCTCTCATTCTCCTGGGCATTTGGTGTGAAGTGGTCACCCAGCGGCAATACCTTAGCTTATGTCGGTGAGTGATTTGTTTTTTCATAGTTTGTTTGGTTCTCCTGTTATGATAACAGGATTCAGTTTTGGAAATAAGAAGTCTTCTATCATGTGCTTGTCTGAGATGTGCGAGTATATTAGGGTCCTATCTGTCGCATTTGCATGACACATTCTGTTATTAAAGTCAAAACATGCTCTGTATTACAAGCTCACTTATAGTGTGTTTGAGTGGGAACAATAGCTATTCTATTCCTGGCTTATTCCCAATGAAATACTTACTCCATTGTAGCTATAGGTACTTCAAATGGCCCACCTATTCCATTTGGTGAATCAAACGTGTGGTTGCTATTCCTTATAATACGATGTTTACTATTTTTGTAGCCTGCAATTGTCTTTTTATACATTGAGTTTGAGCAGACACGTATACCTTCTAACCAATGAGCCATTTTTAATCCCTTTGGTGGAATATATAGGTCATAGTTCTATGATTTATTTCGTGGATGATGTTGGTCCTTCCCCATTGGCACAGAACGTTGCATTCCGCGATTTGCCCCTCCGTGATGTGGGTCAGCATCCTTCTTGTTTTATCTTGTTTCACATCTGAACTTTATTATATTTTCAGCTAGCATCCGAAGCAGATAAATAATGTGCCTTTTTTGTAGGTGCTATTCATATCTGAGAAAACAGTCATTGGTGTGGGATTTGACTGCAACCCAATGGTATTTGCAGCAGATGAAAGTGGCATATGGTATGTGAAGTCTCAGATCTTTTTTTTCACCTTTGCTTGTAAAGATGGGAGACTTCTCCCTATCCACTTCCACAAACCTTCTCTTTGAAAATCTCTGCACAGCAAGTTTGCATCTGTCTAATGGAAGTCAACAGATCTGTTTCTATCGACCAAATTAAAAGTAAATTATCTTTCTTCCCAGGAGCTTTGTCAGATTCCTTGGGGAGAGGAAGACATCATCTACTGGTCCCAAGTATGGTTCGCAGGTATAGCCATGGTTAAACTTTGCCCCTCTTTTGATAGAGCATTTGGTTCTTGTGGAAAGTGGTCATCGACTCATTACTTGGCATCCTACTGCTACGAGTTGCTTATTATAATCAAAATGAATTGACCGAGGTGGGCAGTATTGGCCAACTTGCCTGCAACTTGAAGATATGGCAATCTTTCACCAAAAATGAGAAAGGAAAAATCGCCTGGATTGGTACAACCGAGACTAATTTTGGAACAACATGCACGAGGCACAAAGAGTGTTGCATTTTGGCAATGTAGTGGTCTAAAAATTATCCAATCCATGATAGATGCACACACAAATGTAATTGTTTAGCAAATCTTATGCCTCCTAGGGGCTTTTAGAATATTCACCACTAACATAAGCAAAAGTTATCCTGTCTTGTTGAGATGACTAACCATCATCCTGTTTTTGACAGTTTTCTGAAGCATTTGGGAAACTGTATGGCCAGTCAAAGCATGGTATGAACAATGATGGCGTCGACAATTCAAGACAGCGAGGAGGGGTTCACGAGAACTGCATAACGTATCTATCAACATGATAACAATCTCTTCTTCCTTTTTACATCATGAAGATGATAATCGTCTTACAGCTTTTTCTTTTTTGTGCTTATTGGACTGCACGCTCACGCATGTGTGTGTTGATGTCTATTAGCTTGAAGTCTTCTCCAATTTTTTTCTTATAGCATTTTCAAACATGAGTCTGGTAGATGGTGTGGATTAGGAGAGTTGATGAGTTCGAATGCCAATATTATGGTATGAATGACTTACGCAACATTAATTTTATGTTACTGCAGTTGTATTGCGCCACTTGTGGAGGCCGGTAGTTCGACCATAACACGCTTCAGCACTTCAGGTTGGCAAACAAACATACTTCTATCTTATGTTTCTTAATGCTTAAAGTGGATTCTTTTCGTTTTTTCAACAAGAGGCCGCCTGATTTTCCAATCCCTAAATGACAGGATTGGATGGTAAAGTGGTGATTTGGGACCTGGAGAGTCAACAAGACATATTAGAATATCTATAGGAAACTTTCTTTCCTCTGATGCTCTTTGTACATTGATATGATCCACATAATAATATCAGCCTGACAGTCTGTGCTGTAGCTATTCAATTCCCTCTGATGGTTCTTGAAAATGAACCCTCTCTCTCTCTCTCTTAGGTTGCCTGAGTTTGCTAAGGGTGCGTTTGATAACCTGTCAGAATTTTTAATTCTCTGTCAGAAGTGATTCTGGCAGAGAAATGCGTTTGGTAAAAAATGACTTCTGGAACAGTTTTCTACTTCTGAATGAGATTTGT
>BCNH02000011.1:6239936-6279740 GCA_001662345.2 Metrosideros polymorpha var. glaberrima
TGGGCAGAGGGTCGCTGAGCCCTTGCCCGCCACTGGGCGAGGGTCGCCGGGCCGTCGCCCGAGGCCGGCCAGGGTCACCGGCCCTCTCCGGCGACGAGGCCGACGGTGGCAAGGGCCTCCGCCCAAGGCCCTGATTTTTCTGTTTTTTTAATAAAAAAAGCGAAAAAAAAATTTGGAGGTAAATGCGTTTTTTTACTTCAAGTAAGGTAAATACGTCACACAATCATGAGGTTTGAGATTTTTTTTTTAATGATTTTTTCCCTTTTTATTTTCACTTCTCATTTTCTTTTTTACGCTCGCCGGATGTCGGTCGCCAGACACGCGGACGCCGGACGTCGCCGCCGGATGCGCAAACACTGAACACCGGACGTCGGCCGCCGGACGTGCGGACGCCGGACGTCGGACGCCGAACGTCGGCCGCCGGACGTGCGGACGCCGAACGTCGGCCGCCGATCCCCGAGCACCGTTTGGTAAACTTGTCAAAATTAGAATGAAAATGAGGGTGCGTTTGGTAAATATAAATTTTGATTCTCTGCCAGAATTGATTCTCGAAAAAATGAATTCTTGCCATAATCAAAAATTCTGGCAAGAATGATAAACATGCATGCCCTAATTAGATTGGGATCTTCTGAACCTTGTTGAGATCGTGATTGGCCTCCCAGTTTGGGGTGACTTCACCGACAGGATGTAACATGACCTCGTCCGATCATGCATCGACTACGAAGGTCGGGGATGAGATGTCTCCTCCGGGCTGATTTTGCCGCGTGTGAGCTCACGTTTTCCGTATCGGGGTCCTACCAAACCTTACATACTTTCCGTCAGAGCTGATCTCAACTCCAATTACAAGATCGTAAAGCGATTTTCGTTGATGATTAATGCGCATGGTTTGAATTAAGGACTTAAACGGAGGAGATACAAGAAGGATATGTATGTTAGGCTGGTTATGGTTTAATCCACTACTTTTCAATCTCTTCAGTCTTTTTTAACTCAATCACTAGTATTCCTTGAAAGTCGCATCTTCAAGTAGACTCTAACTCCTATTGTAAATTGCAACCAATGAACCTAAATTTTGACAATCCTATGTCCATGAAAACCAAAAGAAATAACGAAAACGTTTCAAAAAAAGAGAGAGAGAAGTTCAGAACTATGACATATGAGGTCAACGATGAGCATGAAGTTAGGATCTTTCAAGTCTAAGATAGCACGCGTGAGAGAGTCTAAATTTTTTAGTCAATGTCTACTATTATCATGTCGATTCTTCGTCGAACCAAATGTGTAATTATATCGTATTTGGCTCGATGGATGTAGGTGTTCGAGAAAATTTCTAGAGAAAATTTTGACATTGAAATCGGTTTCAAATAAGAATTTGGGATGGAGCTCTTATTTTAAAGAGAGCCTAGAAAGAACCTTATCTCATATAACGATTTGATGCGTTTGTTTAACCAAAAATTCCATGATAAAGGAAACTATTTTTCATGAAAATCATTTTTCTAAAATGGCTTGTTTTTATTTGTTTGGCGGTGTAATAAAAGTGATTTTCTTCTTATTAGAAGGAAAAGTTGTTTGCGGTATATGAAATATATTTTTTATAAATTAATTAGTTTTTCGTGGTTCAAATTACAGAAAGTCAAAATGAATTTCGAAAAAAACTTTCCTTCAAAACCTTAATTTCAAACAAGGTTTGAGTTTTTTTGGTCGAACAAGGTCTGAGATGATCCATCCACAAACGTTCAAAGGATCCTCCATTGCCAACAACATTTTAAAAACACAAAAGTAATGTCAGTAAAATGCCTTAAAAATTGCCAAAACAATTACAAGGGGTGGCACCATTCTTGCATTTTATCCCAAACCTGTGAACAAAAACCTCCCCAATCCTTAAACCCATCCCCTCCCTCTCTCTCCGGCGACAATGCTGTCGACGACGGCGCAATCCCAGCTCTGTCGCCTCCGCCCCATCCACGCCCTCAAGCCCCGCCCCCTCACCACCACCTCCTCCCTCCTCACCGACCAATCTCCCCCCTCCACGTCGCCGCCGCCGCCGCCCCCTCCGCGCTCCCAAATCCTCACCCTCCGCCGCTCCCTCCTCTCCCGCCAGATCACCGCCGTCCAGCTCGCTGAGTCCTACCTGGCCCGCCTCCGTCTCACCGAGCCCCACCTCAACTCCTTCCTCCACGTCTCCGACTCCGTCCTGAGGGAGGCTCAGTCCATCGACGACAAGATCGGTCGGGGCGAGGACGTCGGCCCCCTGGCCGGCGTCCTCGTGGGCGTCAAGGACAACATCTGCACGGCCGACATGCCGTCCACGGGAGGCTCCCGCATCCTGGAGGACTACCGACCGCCGTTCGACGCGACGGCGGTGAGGAAGGTGCGGCAGTTGGGGGGAATTGTGGTGGGGAAGACGAATTTGGATGAGTTCGGGATGGGGAGTACCACTGAAGGGTCTGCTTACAAGGTTTGGACTTCGGAATTTTTCCATGGGCTTTTTGAATTTGTTTCGTGTGTTCTTTTTTACAGTGAACTTTGTCGTTAGTTTGTTGTTGGGCGTTGCCATTAGCTTAACATCTTAAGTTCTTTTGGATGAAACTAAGCTAGTTTGAATCAATTTCTCTTTCTCAGAAACTGAAAATGAATCCTCAGGGCATCAAGGGATGCTTCTATGAAGAAGCAATTTCTTTAAAATGTCTGTTAACGGGTAGTCGGCATTTGAAGTTGTTCATGTAACGCAATATAGAGTAGCTCAACATGCTATTGGTGTATATAAATAGCCTTTATCCTGGAAGTACGTAAAATTCATCAGTGTGTGAAATTTTGCTGCCGTGTCTTTAGTAGTAGAGGTTTCTTCATTTTTGTCAAAGCGCGACATTAACTTCTGCATATGGATGACTTTAGGTAGTTCTAAGAAAATTCAAACTTAAAGCGCAAAAAAGTTACAAATTTGCTTCATTACCTAGACAAATATCGTGTGCATGTTGGATAGGAAAATACAAGAGTTCGATAGAGGAATTAATAAGGAATTGCTTCTTTTCTGGTGACATACTTGAATCCCGAGCATTCATATTGTCTTTAGATAAGAAAGTCGATTTTCCTTGCTTGATTCTTATTAATGGGAATTTTCGAACGCGGAGCTTGTGGCACTTGAGAGTTAGGTTAATCTTCAACCTTGACTATTGGGATAAGCCCATTCAAAAGAATATAACATCTGCTGCCAAATAAGGGAATGACGTGGGGCAACTTTACCTTTTTCTCATGAGAAGAAAGTCTCCCTCATAGGTAGATAAAAAACCAGACCTATAAAATACTTGTTAACCTCATGGTCTTGAAATAATAAACCAAAACTTGGGTTGATGGTTGTACTGAGTGGTGTGGAGATCAAACCTTAGTCGTACTCCTAATTTACGTAACGTATCCATTGCTTAACCTAGATCAATCTAATGGGGTTTGGCACTTGGGAACTTAGGATGCTTGTAATCCCATTTGACGCTATTTAGGCTGTTGGCACTTTTGGAGTAGTCAGAACTGATGATATATTTTTGTCTTCCATTATTTGTGCTTTTCAATTTGGATACTGTCTCGTACATGTTGGTATGTTGATATCCTACATCAATGCTATCCTATATTCTTTGGCATCTTTAGTGGAACACTAAAAGACCGTGTTTTCAGCTTATTTATTTAATGGTTTTGCATCTTCACATTTTTTTAGAATCTAGCATTTGGAGCATTTTGGATTGGGTAGTGCCAGATCATTACCTTTTGTTTTTTCTACTTCCATCTGGTAACTGTAGTTGGTTTACTCAGGTGATACATCTGTTAATCGTTAGGTGACTGCAAATCCTTGGGATGTATCTCGAGTTCCAGGAGGATCCTCAGGAGGCTCGGCTGCTGCTGTTTCTGCTAGGCAGTGTATGGTGGCCCTTGGAAGCGATACTGGAGGGAGTGTTAGACAGCCAGCTTCATTTTGTGGCGTTGTTGGCTTGAAACCAACCTATGGACGTGTCTCAAGATATGGTCTCATGGCATATGCATCATCACTTGATGTCATTGGGTGCTTTGGTTCATCTGTTGCTGATACTGCAATTCTTCTTAATGCAATTTCCGGTCACGATAGACGTGATGCCACCAGCAGCAAGCAAGTAAGCTTCTTTAAATAATTTTTTTGACTTTCCAAACCAATTCATTGACTTATGATTTACAGTGTTTACAAGATGCCTTGTTTAGGCAATTGATACATTCAAAATTGATCTTAATAGTTCGTCATGGAAATATTTATTCAGAAACTCCTCGAATTTATGTCTCCATGCGACATTACTATTATTAGCTTATTCCAGTCACCTTTTGAAGAATTCACAAATTCCTATTCAGGAGGTTCCGGATTTTATTTCTCACTTCACTGCTTCAAATACTTTGGAAGACAAACCTCTGGAAGGTATGCGGATTGGTCTTATATGCGAGACTCTTGGGAGTGGTGTCGATTCAGGAGTAGTATCTGTGATTAATGCTGCTGCTTCGCACCTGGAAGAGTTAGGATGCATTGTCAAAGAGGTCCTCTTGCTACTCTGTTTATTTTTTATTGCTAAATGGCTCCTTCTATTTTAAAATCTCTTTCAATGCCATACGTTGTCATGAATTCTATTTTTTACTTTTCTTTGCAGGTGTCATTGCCATCATTTTCCCTTGGGTTACCAGCCTATTATATTCTGGCATCATCTGAATCATCATCGAACCTGTCACGTTATGATGGCATAAGGTATAAAAACATCTGGAATGTTCCTTGCTGATTCCTAGAGTGACAATTTTACAGTTGGGGTCACTCATTATTTGGTTATTTTATTCAGTTCACATTGCAAATATTTGCAAATTGCTGTTCATAGAAAATGCTCTCTCTCTCTCTCTCTACCGAAAACAAGACAGAGAGAGATCTCTGTGTCAGCTTTATTTAGTTCTTACATATTACTCTGCAATGGTTGTCAGGTATGGGAGCCAAGCAGTTGCTGATGAGTTGAGTTCTTTATATGGTGTTTCTCGAGCTGAGGGTTTTGGCTCTGAGGTACATCTGATGTGAAGTTGCATTATGAATTTTTCAGTGTTTTTCTTATTAATTTCAGTCAGTTATAGCTTTGCTTGTGACAGTGGTTCACTAGCAGATTGCTCTTGTTCTTGCCCTTTGTGTCTCTCTGAAATCCTCCTTCATGTTAACAGGTTAAGAGGAGAATCCTAATGGGAACATATGCCTTATCTGCTGGTTATTATGATGCTTACTATAAGCGTGCTCAGCAGGTACTAGAATTTTGTTATAGATTGGTCTCCGCCCTTTTTCTTTTTCTCTTTATTCAACTTGAAGAGTGTGAATTCAGTGGGCTGAAGATAGCATTATGCTTTATTACCTCCGTGTTACTGTTAAACTCCACTTGCTTGTATGCATATCAGCAAAAAAATAAGAAAGGGGAAAAAGAGGAAGATAGCATACAACCTATAAATGGAGATAACCTGTGTATTTGCATTTGAAGGGACTAAGGGATTCTAGATTTGCTTATGGTTTATCCATTGGAGGTCCTTTTTATTCATATTTCAGGTTAGGACTATCATTCAGAAAAGCTTCAAGGCTGCATTGGATGAAAATGACATTCTTATCTCTCCTGCAGCCCCTTCAGCTGCTTACAAAATTGGTATGTAGCTATTTCCTTTTGCGCCTGGTCCACCTTGATTGGTCTGATTACTCATCTTACACTAAACTGCACATTGGCTTCCAATTATAGGTGAAAAGAAGAACGATCCTTTGGCTATGTATGCTGGAGACATAATGACAGTAAGCATTCATGCCATGCCCTTCTCTTTTCCTTGCCTTCAGTTTTATTCCTGTCCTAGCTTTGTTTCAAATGAGCTGAACAGACTTTATTCATTATATACACTATTTCTGTGGTCCATGACAGAGAAATGTTTGCTTTCCTTGATCCAATACTCTAAAATCTAGACATATTGTAAATCACGTGGGACTTCGCTGGAGTCCACAGATTATATAGAATTGAGAACTAACGCAGTTTAGGCTCTATTGGCCTAGGAATGGAATTGTAAAGTTTTGGGCTACTGGACTAAATCACTTATCATTCACTATTATCTTGTATAGATGGAATAATCTATGACTGGAACAGGTGAATGTTAACTTGGCTGGTCTACCCGCATTAGTATTACCATCTGGATTTGTTAATGGAGGACCCTCTGGCCTTCCCGTTGGTCTTCAGATGATCGGTGCAGCATTTGATGAGGTTTTTGCTTGCTTATTCATTCAAGTTTTTTACATGATACTGAAGTTACTCGTCTGCATTGTCAAGTCCACAGCTCTTCCCATCCTTTCCTTCTAGAAACCTGTCATGCATCAATTTTTTACCTGCGTTTTCCTTAAGTTGATTTCTTTGCAGGAAAAATTGCTCAAGGTCGGGCACATCTTTGAACAGACCCTTCAGGGTCGTAGATTTGTCCCTCCAATCATTGAGGATGACAATGCGTGCTAGTTTCTTTATTTTATAGGGTGACAACACAAAGCCAGTGGATTGATTATCAAGGTTGTGTGTATGGGAAGATGAAGTTGAAGGCATTGAGACAACTTTGCTGGAAGTCTGAGGGTGAATTCAATCTATGTGTCGCTTGCCTGTCTCCCTCTGCACTGCCAAGTGGGACGGCAGATTTGGAGTTTGCACGTGAGACGTGCGCCCAGTTTTCGCGCACTCACATTTGAAGAACTCATGGTTGAGATGGGTCGGTGATGAATGCAAATACAATCTTTGATGGAGACATTGGTCATCCCTGCCATTATTTTATCAAACCGTGTAGATTAGCACCAATTAGGAACTGGTATATTGTTGTAATTCTTTTCGTTAATAAAGACTCGCGTGTTTTTCTTTGTCCTTTTTGCTTTATGTTTCTGGTATCCTTCTTGGTTATGAAATAATGTCAAATGAAGACAAACGCTCTTCCTCTTTGTGCTTTAAGTTTCTTTTTACTCTTTTTCCTGTTTGGGATTCGGAAGGGTGCACAAAAGCATGTGCTAACCTCTTTCCTTTGTGTGGTATGTCACCTTGGAAAGTTGTGGAGCACATATTGAAGAAACTTCCTCTAGTCTTCTTCTGGGTAAGCGAAGGACTAGGGCCAAACTATCTGGAAAGCCACAATATCGTCGTGTACTGCTCGTACGAAAGCAAGCACTATCTAATCTTAGCTCCACAGATGAAATGCACAATGCAGCTCAGTTCACGAGAAATAGAGTGGACAGGAAGGTGACTGAAAAGCACTTCAAAAGATTTTCGATTTCAAGACCATCTAATAACTCTAGATATTGTTGTTCCTTCGAGACAGTTTAGCATAATCACTGTGCTAGAAGCGTCTTCTGGTTTTTGTGAACACAATGCGTGTAACTGTGTCCATAGTGGAAGAAGGGGAACAGAATTAGGGATGGCGATGCAACGGATAGGAGCCGGGTTGACCCCCTTATACTCGCCCCACAATTATTTGAAGTTTCCCATCACCTGCCCATGTCCTGTACAATATGTGCCACATTCGAATCTCGCAGGGACCTGGATTTTATCACGTAAACTACAGGTAAATTTCTTTATTATATCATAGAAAGTTTCTTAGAATACCAAAGCAAATGATGAAATTCCCTCCCTAAACAGCACATCTCCCTTTACCGCCAACTACGGCTACTACTTTACCGAACAAAAGGATAAACTCAACCCCGAATGGGCTTCACCATTCAGCTCAAAGCACAAAGCAAATATATTTCTAAAGTAACCACATTCAGGGTTTGACAGTGACAATCGCAATCATCTCTACAGAGCTCATTAGGAGCGGGATCGAGGAAATTCTGCTGCGGCACTGGTTTGAATAAAACATGTGGAATCGAACAGGACAAAGTCACAGATGTCCATCCATATGTCACCACAAGGGACGGCTATATGCAAGCAATCCACGAGGACTATGTTCATTCAAAGATCAAACATGAGCCCCACTCAAGGAAGAGAAACCAAAGCTGAGTAGAATAACCTGTTGCACTGCAACCAAAGAAGGGAGACACAGTGACCTGTAGATATTTAAAATGGAAACAAATCGATTTCCCAAAATCTGCATACTAGATACTTACATCAAGGAGAGCAAACTGGCAATTCCGACAAAAGAAGGGAGATACAGTGACATGTAGATATTTATAATGGAAACAAACTGATTTCCCAAAATCTGCATACTACTTCATACTTACATCAAGGAGAGCAAACTGGCAATTCCAACAATGGCTCCGCAAGCGCCAGTACCAGCCATAGTTTCAATGTGCATATGACTGGCTCAACAAACATCGGATGACATAATAACTGATTCTCAGCAGAGAAGCTCTGTATTCTATGCTTAAAGAGTCTGAAAACAACCATACTACAAGACGCGTGAACCACATCCCAGCACCACTTTTATTCCCTATAAACCTATGTAACATTGAACGGCCATCTAAGTCATACCCGGCAATTCTAATTCTAAAAGAGCAGCAGCACATCGATAATACCCTATTGACATATGACACCGACTAGAATTCGGACGTCAGATTAGAAAATAATATCCTCATCTCTCTCTGTTCCTGCCAATAACAAGTTGTGGGCCGAGTTAAGAGGTATGCCCTTTTTCAAAGAAACCTCCTCAGCAAGCTTCTCTACTGCATATTGCTGCGCTGACGCCATCTGTCTCTCAAGCTCCCTCTTCTTGTATCCTTGTATCTTCTTCAACCTGAAGAAATCCTCTCTTTCAAGCTCATCCAGTTCTGCCTTGATATAGCTGATAGTATTCTCCAATCTTGGCTTCACAACATTCTCCAGAGCATTAACTCTCCGATTCGTTGTTTTTATTGCTTCATCAAGTGTTAAAAACGACGTTTGAAGTGAAGCAAGCTCAACAAGAACCTCAATTGCTTTGATATGAGCAGCTCGACATAGCTGGACTTGCTGACCACCTCTGGCCAGTCCAGTCAGGTCATTCTTGGTCTCAGATTCAGTGAAGTATTCAAACTTAGGAAGCTTCACACCAGCTATATTCTCTTGCTTCGATCTGACTTTGAGAGATGCATTTTGGACATTCTCAAGAACAATGTGCTTTATATTCTCCCCAGCGACATATTTAGCTTCAGTCAAGGCAAATGAAGATGACTTCATGATCTGTCCCATTGATTCTTTTGTAGAGACAATACTCTTAAGGATTTGACGAAACTGCACAGTCAAAGCATCGCTCTTCTTCTTGAGCAGAGCATGACCTCTTGTAGCGCCAACAAGGCGAGCTTTCATAACTCCGAGCATTGTGACAGTAGGAACTACATTCAGGCGCTGGGTTTGACCCGACATTATTGGAAAAATCTGGAGAAACACAGACAGAAACAGAATCAATATAGAAGCAAGAAACACCGAGAGACTTTTTTGCCTGAACACAAGAAGTTGCAGAATACCATGGTCATGGATATCCCTATGGCATGGACAACAAAAGGTCTCACTGATCAGAAAGCTTCACATTAGCTGTTTACCGACGCTTAATCATTTAAAAAGGTTCATTTTTTATAAATAGGAGGCAAGATTTTTCCACAAATATAGACCAAACCCTTATACTAGAGCTCTTAAAAGTGATCTGAGCATCGAATATTCCACCCATCTATTGAGATAAGAGGACATCTCAGTGGCTGAAAATGGGAAAGAATTAGCTTGAGGTGGAACTTATACCTCATCTAATATAGAACAGTTAAATGGGACAGATCAACAAAAAATTTAGCCCAAAACCTTAAGTTTCCACGTGATGTCCCCATTTTCTTGCTTAGCAGTAATTGTCCTGTAGTCTGGCTATCCAAAACGATAGAGTTTGGCCATACAGACCATCTCCATTATTTTTTGCGCGGCGGTGAACAAATTAGATATAAAATCTAACATGGTTTAGTCAGCGACTTTGAGTTGCATCCAACGAAACCCAGTTGCGTAACTAAAGAGTCTCAACACACAGCCCACTCATTCCAGTCAAATTCACCAGCGAAAACATCATACAGATTGCTTCACCTAGACGATGGGGACAATCGAGCGAACGACCCAGAAAAGAAAATTCAAGCAAACACTCACAAAAAAGAGAAGAAGGGAAAGACACACGAACGTCTCGCGATTAAAAAAAACTGGTTTCGGTCAGAGAATTGCAAGTCAGACCCATCTCAGCCATCGCTAAAAAAAACGCAGGAGCAAGAAGAAACGATACTGCCACATCCCGCGCACGCTCTTGCGCGATCATCCGGACAAAAAAGACAAATGAACAAACAACACGCTCGCGCTGCTCGCAGCAACGAAACCACAGCTCGCGTCGACGCAAGAAAATTCCGAGACAGCCCAACCCAGGATCAACGGGACACTGAGAAACCTGCAGGACAATCTTCGGTGCGCGCACATACACACGCAACGAGAGAGAGAGAGAGAGAGAGAGAGAGAGAGAGAGAGAGAGAGAGGGAGGGAGGGAGGGACCTGTCGCTGCTAACGGCGACGGTGGCGCAAACCGGCGCCGGAGGATCGGAGAGGGATGGGCCGGACAGTTCAAGAATTTCAAGAATCGCGGGGAGGGAGATGCAGTGCAGATGCGTACTCCCTTTGATGTCTTTAGCTCTTTTGGGGTCACGAGCTTGGTTAAAGAGTTTTTTTTTTTTTTTTTATGGACTGATTTTGTTTAAATTAAACACCAAGATTTTGGTTTCATATTTAAAAAAAAAACCCAAATGATTATGATTTTTCACGTAATTTATCATACTTTTTCTAAAAAAATTCACACTTAAACTAAGTCGAGCATCAAACTATAGAATTTGATGCATCCGTACGAGATAAGATTTTTAATTTCGAGTGAATGAATACACCGAATCAATTTAATTATTGAATAAATTATAAAGCATGAACAAATGTCGATAATCTTTCTTCTTATAAATTTAATCGACTTGAAGTAGGATGTTTCTATTCGTTAAAAAAATAAAAACGTAGTTCATTTTTCATATTACCTCATCGAATTTATTTTTCATATGACCTCGATGAGATGAAAAGGATGAAAAGGTAACCTTATTGTATAGTTGGCAAACTAAAAGTTTATTAGTCATAGGTAACTAGAGGAAAATTTCAAATAAAAATATGAAATGCCTTCATTTCCTCAATTAAGAGGTTAAAGTGAACCTTGAAGTACCATCATTTTCTTAATTAAGAGTATGAAGTAAACTGTATTTTAAATAAGAGCGTGCATGCCTTCCTTTTTTCAAATAAAAATATGATTCAAATGCATTTTCGTCATTTTGCTTTTTTCTTTTTTTTCTTTTTTTCTTTTTTTTTTTCATCTCTCTACGTTCAAGGCTTGTTGGCCACCGCCCATCGCCCATGGGGTGGCGGCCATGGCCAGCAACCGTCGCCGGATCTCGCGACCAAAAGTGAAGGAATCGCAGCCAAATTGGGGCTTGTCATGTTGTTATTATTGTTTCTGCTAGGGACGACATTTGCAAGCCTCCCAAAAGCTCTCATGGGGCTCGCGAACGCCCAACCCCAGCTTGTGACCCCTCACCCCTCCGTGAACGACTGTCGTCGCTAACGATCCGTTGCCGTTGTTGTGGGCCATTTCTTGATCGGCCGAACAACCTGCCAACACCCAGGACGACGAAGAAGACGAGGACGAGGATGACGAGGCCATCCCCGTGAATCCGCCAAAGATGCACCTTACCCTCTCGCCATTGTGCATGGTGTAGATCCTGGGCTTCTGGTGGCCCCGGCCGCTAGCCTCTCGCTGGGACTCGACCCAAATTAAGAAAGGGTCACGACCCTCTCTTGTCTCTAGCCGGCAAGGCCACCGGCCCTAGCCGAGGCATCAGTGACCCCGCTGGCCATGGCCTCATGGGCGGCGGCCAACGGGCCTTGGATCTGAAAGAGATGGAAAAAAGAAGAAGAAAATAAAAAAAGAAAAACAAAATGACGAAAATGTCCTTGATTCAAACCCTTATTTGAGATAATTTAGTCACTTCAGACATTTATTTGAATGAAAAAATATCAACTTCAAGCTCTTATTTGAAAAAAATTTACTTTAAGCCCTTAATTGAGAAAATGAGAGCTCATCAGGCTCTTATTTAGAATTTTCCCAGTAACTTGTACTCCTATTTTGAACAACATACTACGAAGAATAGAAAATTTTTCTTGATGAGATGTCCCCATCTGTTAAATTCAGTCCTCGGACATTGCATTTCAGTAAAAATCTCTCCCTTGACAATGGAATGTAACAAAATCTCACTCCTTTACTTTCGAGGGCACGATTCAGACATCGATTAAGCTTATTCGACTTCACCTCACTAAACACCGAACAATCTCGTAATCGAGTCACCCGGTCGGATTTCAGCTCCGCCTTGACTCAACAGAGTTGATGAGATTGTTCAGTGTTCCACGTCCATATACACAAAGCAAAAGTCCAGATATTTTACAAGTTTATTTCCCTAACATATCATCATCCCTGAGAAGTGTTTGGTACAATCGCGGCCTCGAGTGGACGGTGTTGTCTACTCCGATCTCGCGCAACGGAAAGGTTTCCGGAACCTGCAATGTCACAAAAGTCCATTGCAATCTCAGAAATTTACCAGGAGGATGCAAATGGAAAAATCGAATAACCATAATAAGCACCAATTGCTATTTACTCGACCCTAGCCTCATTCGCGATATCCGCAGCATACCACATGGATTCAAGCTACTTGCGAACCGAGGGATCCCGATATGTCCGGTACCGAGTCGAAACTCAGGTTAATTTCGAGTTCGAGGTAATTAATAACCAAGTTATTATAAGCAACTCCCACTGTAGTTCCCATCATCATCATCAAGTACAAATTTACAGTATGTGTATGCATGCTGATGCATGTCATTGCTTACCAAAAATCGCACCGAGTGCATGCATGGTCGAACAAGGAAGACAGGTTCAGTTTTCATGCTTGGTAAAAAGATAATCACATAAAGGAAAGCATATGGACTAATTACTTTTGTCGGAGACCGCCAATCAACGGTGTCTAGGCTCGGGCAAAACGATTGCTCCTTTGAGCCTCGCCGCCAGTGTCGGTTCGGGCAGGGTGATTGCTCCTCGGTGGTTGATCGCGGGCGTGAGTTTGGGTTCGGGCAGGATGATCGCTCCGTGAAGTTGCATCAGCCCATTTTCACATTCTCTCACTCGTTTCGCGACGTCGAAATTTTTCAAAGCCTGATCATGGAAGCGGACAAGAACGTAAAGAGCGAAATCACATCGTTCCACAGGCGATTCCAAATGAATAAGCGGAGAGTGAACAATTGATCGATCGGCGAAGCCGGCCACATTCGGATTTCAAATACACCAAAGCAGACAGTCTAGGGAAAGAAAAGAAACCTGCTGGAAAATCCCTGAGCGCTTCTCTGAACTTCCTGATGGCAAGATAAGCCACTCCGCGCATGTAGTAACCCTGTAGCAATGCTCGATTCAGAAGGGTTAGGAGAAACGCGGCGCGACGAGAGGAAGGAGAAGGCGAACGCTTTACCTTGCAATATCTGCCGTCGAGTTCGATAGCTTTCGAAGCATCCTGAACGGCGCTCGCGCATTCCTCCAGTTTAATACGGGCATACGCCTGGTTGGCCCAGTAAACGGCGTTGCGCCTGTCTAGCTTGATCGCTCGAGTATAGAGCTCGATGGCCAGAGCATACTTGTGGCCTATGACGACGTGAACGGATTAGCGCCGCACGGCGACAACAATACTCTGCAAGAGCTCGTCCGACAAGACAGACACGGCATATGGCGTGTAAGACAATCACACTCCAATGCCGACCCTCGAACGCGGCGACATGTCGCCATTGGAGAGCAAAAGGGAAATACGTGGCGGCGCATGCGTAAAGAGTTATTTACAGCGAAAGGATTTGTTAACGAGGTCTTTCAGCTCCTCGGCTCTCGCCGCATCGGACCGCTCGGACTCCATGAGACCTAGAAGAGGCTAGCAAATAGCCCGACGTGCCAAATCTCCTTGGTTTCTCGCCGCGCCACGGCTCAACTCTGCGCAAGACCCGAAATCAGCGATCGATAGCGAAGATTAACGGGCTGGACATCATCAAATTCAGGCGGATTCGATCCCAAATTGGACAGGATGTTCGAAATTTCTCTAACAAGAGCGTCGAAATATGGCCTAGGATTGTTGATGGGTCGAAGAGATTGATTACCTAGATCGGTGGGACGAGAAGCAGAAGCTGAATCGGTGGTGTTCTGTATGATGTGGGCGACGTTACAGACGCACAGGTGTTCGTCAGAAGCGAGCCGACACGTGCACGCATGCACATGCACACGTGTGCTTGCTTGCTTTTCTATTGACGTGGATTTGAAAAATTAACTGCGAGAATATCCCATTTCTCTCTTTTTATTTGGAGTTAATGGATGTATAAATGTTCACGATACGAGAGATGGTGGCTGCGAGAGTTCCATCCTTTTCTTTTGTTTTCAAGATAACTACAAATGATGTTTGAAATTTATCTCAATGTGCAATGTTGTCTTCAAATAATTAATTTGTTCAACATTTTAGCTCAATAAGCAATGTCGCCCTCAAAAATTTAATTTATTTAATGTGGTCTCCGAACCTTAAGTAAATATTCAATTTAGTCCCTAAAGTATATGAAAATATCCAATATTATTCTTCCATTAATTCAACTTCAAGGATAACATTAAACATTTTCATGTAGTCCATGAATTAAATAGAACATTTTTTAAAATTGTTCAGGGACCATATTGAATAAATTAAAAATCAAGGACGACATTACACATTGTGCTAAAATTCATGGACGAAATTGTACATTGGGCCAAAATTCAATAACCATTTGCGTCATTTTCTCTTTATTTCCATCTCTCACGCAAGTTCTAACTATATATTTGCATCATCTTGCATGTGGACTAATTGGTTTGCGCGAGATTTAGGCTTTGTTTGTTCCACGGAAAATAATTGATTTAGAAAACATTTTCTTATTGGTTCACTATATCGCTTGAAATAATTAGTCAATAAAAAATGTTTTCATCATCAACAACAACTTATGTCTAAATACTATCGTGGACGATGAAAATAATTTTCATATGTTCATTATTTATGAGCAATACAAGCGATTATTTCTAGAAAATCTTTTTCAAATCATGCACTTCCGTGAAACAAATGAAACCAGCTTCCATGTAAACTCAATAGGATATACGAGTGGAATAGACGAGGAGCCATCGACATAAAAAGTAGTGAATATAGAAAACAAGCTGCTCGGGAGATCGCGCATTTCCTTTCTTCACTTTTGGAACATTTAAAAAATCAGATTGCGCCACCATCCGACAGCCTAAACTTTTAAAACAACCGAGCGTGATCCCACAATATCTCGTACGATGTCATAACAAAAAGCCTTGAATTCAAATCATTGTAGAGCCCCGTCTAACGGCTTGAGGTCAGCGAGGGGGCCCAGAACATCAACGAACCCCTATCGGACTCGCCCACCGACAGGTAAAAGAGCAACTTGAATCTACGGCCCAGAACAAATTGAACTGATGCGGCGACGTTTTCGAGCTTTTGCATTTGGCATTTACCTTTATTTTATTTTTTTCTCTTTTTGGGGATATTGATTGGGGTGTCATTATCCCTAACACGAAATTGCTGTCGGGGGGAGCTGTGTCCGATTGGAAAATGATCCCCGGGCCCCACTCATTTTAATCTATCTTATCCTTAACCTTCCAAAATTCACAACGTGCCTCCCACATCCAATTTCTTATTTTCATAATTCTTATCTGACAATATCGAGTAATATATTGACATGAAATTATTAAATTTATTTAGTCTCTCTCTTGATGATGGTCAGCCCAATAATTTTACCTGCCATCACGCAAAATTCTCCCCATACCCTTGTTGATTTCGACCAGCAGATCAATTATGATCTTGAATTGGACTACTCAAGAAAGATGAAATTTCCTGTTCTTTTTTTTTTATCCTTTTTTTTTGTTAAATAAAGTGGGAGATGAAAGCAATTGCGACGTGACCGAAGGCGGCTCGTCCCCAAAAATCAACCAAGTCGCCTATATAATCCTCAACATTAGCCAATTAAATTCATGATGAGTGCGCGGAATTAATGACAATTCTAATTTGATCTTTTTTTAAAAATCGTAGACAAATAATTTATGTTCATGTAGTCACGTTCTGCGTCTGGTACGAGGCCCCCCCAATCGCTGAACCCCATGCCGTATTAATGAGTGGGGGAGTACACGTAAGACACAGGAATCACAGCGATCGTTACGATTAATTAGTTTTTAATTAAGCGATGATTGATATTAATGATATTAAAATGGAAGGTGTCGCGACATGCTGGAAGGTGGAGGCCGTGGATCGTGTTGGAGCATCTTGTCGTTTTCATCTCGCCCGTCGAAACGTGTCTAAAAGAAAAATTTATCGCTCGTATTTAGCCATGTCGAATGCTTTAAAAAATATTTTCTTAAAAAACGATCATTATTCGTATTACTTAAAATAATTATTCAATAAATATTTTTTTATTATCGAGTACAATTCATGTTTAAATATTTTTGTGGACACACTTTGAAAATATTTTTCTTTCGTTTTATACAAACAATCATTTTTTTAAAAAATATATGCGAAATAAACTCTCGACCCTCGTGTATTCGATAAAGGGGACCCCGCGTATACATTTCAATAGTATTTTGAATGTTTTGAGACGTTACAATTCAGTGAAAATGAAGGCCTGCTAAACTGTTTTTTCTGGGTAAATAGGGCGGATATTTTTCCGGCAGATCGGACGAAACATGAATAAGCAGGAAGCGAGTTTGAAACGCCACGTCGATCACGGTTTTTCAATCAGATCATGCGCAATGGGCGTATTGACAAAACTACATAATTTTATTTATTGAGTATGGTTAATCAGCGTCTTTCCAGAGATTTCCATTTCGTCGGAGCTCTCCTTAGTGCGTTTTTGGGAGCCTACCTAATCTAAAGGCTAATATTGGGTCCCCTCCAATCAATGCACCTAATTAAAAACCTTTCCTTGAAAATGGGAAAAAAATATCGATTTAATATTTGAAGATCACGTTATTATTTTTTTTTTTTGGGAAAAGACGAATCGAAGCGAGATCGAACCATCGAGAATTCGAATTTAAAAATAATAAAATTCCCCCGGAGGGAATTCAAAATCAATTTTTTTTATTTGGATCGCTTTAGGAAATAGGAGCAAGAGATGGAATCGTATGATGACCTGTCTCTATTGCCCATTTTAATTTAATGTAATGTGGCTGTAGATATTAATGTTTAATTAGCAAAAAATAAAAAATAAATAAATACTTCTCCTCCTGAGAGAGTAAGAGAGAGAGAGAGAGAGAGAGAGAGCTTCGATGTTCCTGGCAGCACAGAGTCGTCTTCTTCTTCTTCTTCTTCTTCTTCCACTTTCTCTCTCTGCTCCGCCACAAACTCGGAGAGAGACAGAGAGAGAGTGAGCCGGCTCACCGAGTTTCGCACATCCCATCCATGGACGCCAAATCCCAATCGAGGTTCGCGCTCGGCAAGCAGTCGTCCCTCGCGCCCGATCCCCCCGAGGCCTCGTTCGACGGCCCCGAGGCGGTTGACCCCGGGGTCCGCCTCATGTACTCCGCGAACGAGGGCGATCTGGACTCGATCCGGGAGCTCCTGGACTCCGGGACCGACGTCAATTACAGGGACATCGACGGGCGGACGGCCCTGCACATTGCGGCTTGCCAGGGGAGGACCGACGTCGTGCAGCTGTTGATCGACAGGGGCGCCGTCGTTGATCCTAAGGATCGCTGGGGAAGCACGGTAAATTGTTGCGCCTCTCTCTCGTCGAGGATTTTTCGTGTCTCGTTTTAATCGATCTCTGCTCGCGGTTTTTGATTGTGTGATTTCGAGCTTCGGTGTTCATGGCATTTTAGCTGGTACTTGATTGCAGTCCGCCATAGGTTGGAGTTCAGATCAATTGTACTTCACTGCTGAATAAGTCTTCTCTGCCTGACATGAAGTTCGCACCTTGCAGAGCATAGACATTTAAGCATAAAATTCTTGGGCATTCTGTCACAATATTTTATTTCCCCCAAGTTGTGATTGATTATCGTTTGTTTCAATCGACAGCCTCTTGCCGACGCCATATATTATAAGAACCAACAAGTGATAAAGCTCTTGGAGAAAAATGGCGCCCATCCTCCGGTATGTGTGACATATGATTTCGCATTTGCCATTTGTCATTGGGGTTGTTCACGGTAGAAGCATACGCCGCATCTGTGAAAGTTATAGCACTATATGATGGTTCTGAAATAACAATTTTAGAGATGGTTACTAGTGTATGCACACATAAAACCCAATGGTGAAGCTGTCGTCTTGTGACATTATCACGTTTATCGTCTTGATTTTTGTTGTTTAATTGATAGATGGCTCCCATGCACGTCCAAAATGCTCGGGAGGTCCCTGAATACGAAATCAATCCAAGCGAGCTTGATTTTTCGAATAGTGTGAATATAACGAAGGTAAGATGTTCTTTTTTCATGTTCCTTCATCATCATATTGGCTTCTTGCATTATTTTAACAGCATCTAGACCTCCCAAAAGTTTTCCATTGAAAAGTGTTGCTTTAGTTAGTGTATGTTCATGTGCTGGTTAAGCAATACTGTGACTCACTTTATTTTTGTTATTGAGAAGAAAGAGTATGTTACTTCCAAGACGTTAATTATCTTCGTCTTTACTTTAGTTTAAGATACTTTTTCCATCTGATGGTGAAGTCTTGCTGGTGTCATGAGTTGGCCTTTGACAGGATGCCTGGTCTGATATCCTTCTCTTTTCAGTTTCATTTAGTATCAAATTCCTGAGCATTATCCCACTTACTGGGACAAGGCTTACTTTTTTGTTACTGTATCGAATTTCTAAGTCTCCTACTTACAAGTTTTTCTGCTTTCATGTTTTCTCATTAAAATTGACATAGCCGTGTATATATGGTAACTACAGACAAACAGTGACTCGAATGCTGGATTGTCCTTCTGCTGGATAAATCTTATATTTTGACTGCCAAATACGATATAGATTTGTGTGAACGGGAATTTTGTTATTATATTCATTGCGCATTCTTTAAGTTGCCAATGTCTACGTTGTAGATATAAATCCAGGGCTCCTTATCAACTGGAATATATAGAGTTTAATCTCAGGTGAACAAAGTTGCCAATAATGGATGGAGTGTAGTTTTGGTTTACATGAACGCTTAACTTTCTTTGAGAAAAAGTAAAAGAAAGATGCTTCACTTTCTATTGCAACGTGAAATCAGAAGTGCAATATTCATTTCCTTTTGGATAATTGTGGTAAACATATTTTTGATGTCAAGATTGGTACAGACTATGGATCTCCTTGTCTGGATGTGTGAGAACATACCCTTCTTGTGAAAGAAAAGTGGAAGAAACTTCAACACTTTAATTTTCTGAAGTTTTAACAGGGAACTTTTCGAAGTGCATTGTGGCGTGGAATCCAAGTTGCTGTTAAAACACTAGGGGAGGAAGTGTTGACTGATGAGGATAAAATGTGAGTTAGTTTCGCTATTGTCTTTTGCTCTAGACCGTTGCTTTAACTTGCCTTTTGCTGTGCAATCTGATGATAAATGTTCTGCCAACTTAATGTACTGCAGAAAGGCTTTTAGGGATGAGCTAGCACTTCTTCAGAAGTTGCGCCATCCAAACATTGTCCAATTTTTGGGTGCTGTCACGCAGAGCAGTCCCATGATGATTGTCACAGAATATCTTCCAAAGGTTTTCTCTGGAATTTACATCTTTCATAATCATGGCTATTGTTTGTTTCTAAATTGTCAACGTTACTTATGTTTGTGTGACTGGGTTGGTGGGTGTATGGTTTTTCATTTGGCGCCTACCCCTTTTATAAAGAATTTCTGGAAATAATCAGAAGTGGATATTATATCCTGGGCAATAAATGATAGGACGACTGTTTTGATAAAAAGGTACATAGATTCGTATGTTGCATAACTGCTTGTCAAATTTCTCCTCAAGAACTGGGTTCTCTATCGCTAATGTAACCCAAAAAATTGTGTTGTCTACAAGAGTGATACGAAATCTATTCACTGGGACAATTTCGGTAATGTCAATGTTCTGTTCAGTTATATTCCGATAAAATCAAACAGAGAGTTTAAAGATGTCCGTTTTCTTTTGGTTCTTTTCACCCGATGCAAGGGCTTGGCTCGTTACACACTAATGTGATTCTGAAGTCTGGGTCGGTGAATTAAACTTTTAGTACTAACCATCTGAAAAAAGATTTCCTTGGTGAGTCAAACTTTTACTTGCCATAAGGGTTCGATTCCTATTAAAAATCACTGATACAACTCGGATCCTAAATTAGAAAAATAAGAGGCATGATCTTTGAGAAATCCTTTGCCTTTGATCATTAAGAAACATAAGGAGAAAAGATAAAAAAGAAGAAGAAAGGTCAATATCTCCACCTATTCTTCAGCATATGGTAGAGACTGCTGACTTGATACATTATCTACTGAAAAAAGATGTGTCAAAGAATGTATTTTACAAACTGGTTCGCATTTGTTATTATGTGGCTGTAGTTCTCTGAATGTTGGATCTGTCATGGTATACATATTGAATGGAATCTGATGAACATTCAATGCAATTAACTTACACTCTCATTCCCTCTGTGTAACCCTTAACTTTGGGATCTGGAAATGGATATGTCAATTTCTCGAGTTATCATTTCCTTTCAATTTGTTTGGGAAAACTTTTGAGACACGCTGTATAAGTAGGAGCTCCTCTAAATTGTCTCTCTTCTGTTCCAGGGAGATCTAAGAGCATATTTGAAACGAAAAGGTGCGTTGAAACCCATAATTGCTGTGAGGTTTGCACTGGACATTGCAAGGTCAGTTATCTTCTATGGTTGCATGTTAAACACGATAGCAAGCTCCATTGGCATGGACAAGAGATCATGCCTTCACACTATTTTCAGCCTGGAATCTGATTTTTGTTGGAATCAGAGATCTTATAAATACTTCTAAACAAAATAATAACTGACAAGCAAATATTACATTATTTTCCTCATTGAATGAGGAGAAAGTACAATTGTTTGCTTGGATATGGACCAACTGTACAGTTGGTTAGGAAGAATGAAATAATTGCTGAGTTGCCATGATGACTGAAAAAAAGAGGCATTCTTATGTACCAGAGCATTTCGTTGTTCACTAGATACTGAAATGGGCGTACTCACAAAATTTCAATTCCACAAGGATACACTACCAGTTTTGTTGGTATCATGTCTTGATTTTGGTCTTCGATTTTGGAAATGTAAATGTAAACATGACAAAAGAAATCCTTCTTTGTCATTTTTAGACTCTTTGGACTATTCTGATCATGCTGTTGACCTTGTTAAATAAAGCAAATAATAGATGCTGGAAGAGTCCTCAATCTGCATTCTTATATAGCTAGCGTTCTAATTTGCCAGGGGAATGAATTATTTGCATGAGCATAAACCTGAAGCAGTAGTACATCGGGATCTTGAGCCTTCGTATGTTCTCTCTCTCTCTCTCTCTCTCTCTCTCTCTCTCTCTCTGCATGTCTGTGTTTTCTTTTCCCTCCTTCTCTGTGGGTGAGGAAGTATATTAAGCTATGACCATACTCATACTTATGTGCATAGGAATGGCATGTATTTTCCATATGCATGATGCTTGTTGACATTGAATAAATGCTGATGTGGTTGAGGGTTTTGAAAGCTTTTTGATTCTTCATGAGTAAGATAACAGAAATATACTGCGGGATGATTCTGGGCATCTGAAAGTTGCAGACTTCGGAGTCAGCAAATTGCTTAAAGTTGCAAAGACAGTCAAAGAAGATATAAAAGTTAGTCATCATGACACTTCATGTAAGTTTTCTTTGTCTGTTGAGGTTTTAAGTGTAAATATATGCAAAAGTTGCATGCACTGAAAGATTAGGACTGCTGAAATCTATTCTATGGCAACTCCAGTCCTCACTGCTGACTTTTCACGATCTTTTTTTATTGGATGGTGTTAGCTGCTGCTGACATACTGTTGAATATACAATCACCTTTCACTTTCAGGCTTTTTGATTTGCAACATGCAAAACCAATTTAACTGATTACATTTTGGATACCTCTTTAAAGATGATATTTTATTAATCTATGGATGCTTATGCTTAGGGCGATATGTGGCTCCAGAAGTTTATAAAAAGGAAGAATATGATACCAAGGTGGATGTGTTTTCATTTGCTTTGATCTTGCAAGAGGTAAGTCTCTCTCTCTCTCTCTCTCTCTCTCTCTCTCTCTCTCTCTCATAGACTGTGTAGAAAGAAAAAATAAAGGCAAGCTTTCAAGCAATCATTTATAACAGACGTGCCTGTATAATATTGAGATGCAAACTTTGCCGGCGATTGACCTGTGGTGCTAATATAGAATTTATTCAAGTTGTGAGATTTATATCAGACTCATCCCCAGATAGAGTATGCATTTTTATAAGTATAGAGGAGCTGCATGATTGAGGTATTAACTCATTTCAATTATTGTTAGCATAAGTAAATTTGTAACAAAGGAGAAAATTGCAATTCTTGCACCAAAATTTTGTATGCTGTTACTAGTAAAGTGATCTTCCCCATTTTTGGGTTATGTATTCTCCATGTGCCTTCAGAAAATGTCTTTTGCATTCACGTGCTCTTAATAACCTTAGAGAAGTATGGAAAAAATGAATGATAAGCTCCACTCAGACTTGATAGATGATATAAATAAACATGGAGACTAGGAGAATGTTGCTACACTTGCAGCAAAGTCTTCTGTAATTTAACTATCCAAAGTGATTTTTTCGCTTGTTTGGGCCAAATTCTTTATATATACCTCGGCAATATGGAAGGGCAAGATATTCATTTACTCAAAAGCTTCACAAATTTTCCTTCTCATGCTTCAGTTTGTAATATTCAAGATCTAGTTTGTCATTGTTTTATATGTGCATCTTATGTAGAAAGATATGAGTGCACATGGTCTTGTAGCTCTAGGTGTGTTGTCTATGTCCACATATGTAGCTGGCACAGATAGATTGACAATCACGATGTATAATGTTAAGGTCAGAGCTATTATTTTGTTTTTGGTATATGATTGGTTGTCGTGAGTCAGGATTGGCCCCATAGTTGGGTGGCATATTCTCGATTGAAAGGTTTGAGTTGCAACATGTCTGTGGTTATAGATGTTCAACTTTAGTATCATTAGGGTGCAAGTAGAACGGATCAAGCCCTCAGTGTCCTGAATTCTTTCATATCTGTGATTCAAGATTCTGCTTTAGGAGATTGTCTAAATTTTTGTTCAACTCTACCTATTCGTTCTTTGTATGGTATAGCTGAGTTTGCGTGATCTAATTGAAATAGACAAGGTGGAATCTCTCCATCAAATAAAGATATGCTCAATATTTTGTTTCCAATTCATCTCAAAGGGCCACTCAATCTTTCAAATTGAAACTAGTTGGACAAATGATGATTTAGATAGATACTTCGGGCAAGATATGGGCAAATCTTGAGCTGAAAAAATTGTTTACTTAATATTCCGTTTCAGATGATTGAAGGTTCTGTACCGTTCCCTTCAAAGCCAGAATATGAGGTTCCTAAATGTTATGTCGCAAATGAGCGTCCACCTTTTAAAGCTCCGGCGAAGCATTATGCTCATGGTTTGAAAGAGTAAGTGTGCAACCTCTCATATTTGACCTAAAAGATAAATGTTCTTGTCTGAATGTTGGCAGGTGATGGCAGCTACCCATATACATGGAATTTTTTGCATAATGGAACTTTTTCCTTTTATGCTTGCTCTTGTCTTAAGATGGTTAATTTTTTATTATGATCCAAGTAGACTAATGTAGTGTCCAATATATAAAATGGGACCAAGAAATTGATGTGCGCTATATTTTTAAGATAGGTCCAAACGATATATCAATTATTTGCTCCATTTTTCTGTCAGATTTATTTGGATTTTGGCCATGTCAATGTGGTTCTCTTGTCCACATTGGGGTAGCTTGATTGAAAAATGTTCAGGACAGAGATCTAAAGTTGTCCTATCGATCTCGGGTCCTGGTTCATCTCTGATATTGTAATTTTCCATAAGCGTGGCTTTCATCACAAATCAAATCTTTTTGCATGCTTAAGCTACATTGCTCAAATTGTGTTTTAACGAAATGCCTGGTTACATATATTTGGAAGGTTAATTGAAGAATGCTGGAAAGAAGAGCCATTGAAGAGGCCAACATTCAGCCAAATAATTAAGAGGTTGGATCAAATCAGTGTCCAGCTTGCTCGTTCTGAGCGATGGAAGGTCTCTCTCTCTCTCTCTCTCTCTAGCTCTAGAAAGGCTAACCTTTTGTTTTTACACAAACTTCAAAAGATGCTATTGCAGTTACATATTGTCTATTCGTAAAAGCTTGTTCCACATCAGTTCATCTCTTTTTGAGGCTATAGATGATTTATTAGTTGAGTTTTATTGGTTCATATAAATTGTGTTTCCGGCTCAAGTGGACCATGCTGAAGTATGACCCAGAATCATGTTTTGGAGTGTGAATTGAATCAGGTGATACAGGTACCTGTCTATTCGTGGTACTGGCACAACTAGGGCACAGCTAGTTATCCAGTGACTTTTTGTTACTCTGAGGGCAGACTTTTGCTGACTTGCTTTTCTTGGGAGGTCAGGATCATCATATCTTGTTCAGTGGGTTGACACCTGTATAGAAGACCTGTTGAGAAGATGATGGAGTAACTCTTTGCCATCACAGAGAGTCTTTGAATAGGAAGAGTGGGAATAATATGTCTAGTGGATTGATCTCATGAGGCTGGTTGGGAATGAGTAGACTCAGTTTTTTAGTCATTCTGGGACGTAGAATTGGAGATGGCAAGCTGGAGGCTATAAAAGAGATCAATTGTTGCAGTTGTAGTAGGCCTGGTTGTATTACTAATAGATATATTTAATTCTCTTCAATGTTATTCTAGGATGTCTAATCCCCTAAGAATAGGTTATCGTTGGTGACGCTGCAATGTGTTACCAGTGGTTACCTGGAATGGGATCAGTCGATAATACTTGATGATTGATATTACATGGTTAGTGTGGTGCCAGGGAGTAGCATATAACTAGAAACCGTTATTTTCTTGTCAATTTGGCCTCAGAGTCTGGCTCAAAGATAAAGTTCTAAGAAACATTCTCTAGATGGGATTGGCCTGCCATGGAGAAGTTATTCTGAAACACTTCTTTCTCAGCTGCACAGTTCGCAGATTAAATTCCTATAAACTAGAGTGCACTTAACCTAAAATTTTACCTCTCGATGTCATTGTACAGCATTGTTCTCCTGTCTCATCCAAAACTTTGAATATATTCTTAGTCTCATGTTTTAAAAATTGAATTGCAGTTGGGACCCTTCAAATGTTTCGAGAACTTTCAGGCAATCTTCAAGAGGGATCGCCTAAATCCAAGCACTCGATCGTCTCACTACTCAACAAGATGAAAATATCGATCACTCTGTTTCTCACAGCTTTGGTGCTGGTCCTGCTGGATGAACAATCTTTTTGGCGGATCTTGTCGTGCATGCAGTACTCTGTTTCTTTATCATTCCGTCCAATGCTCTTCCGCATCTTGATGATTTGAATTTAGCGTCCCATCATCACATGCTTTCAGCATGTGTTCCGAGACATTGTACAGATTTTGCAAGCCAGTACCTGCCTTCTCTGTATAGTCATAAAGAAAATGATTCTCAGCTATTTCTGCTCTGTTCTCTCTCCAAGCTGCTTTTCAGTGAGGCAAGGCCTGCCTCCATTTGCGAAAGGCATTGTGTCACGAGACACGTCCTCCGAGTCTGAATGCTAAGCTTGGACTTACTTTGGATTGACTTCGCCGTGATGAAGTGCGAAGAGAGCGAGTAATTCCCGACGTTGGTCCTTGGGCATTTGACGGAGTTGGATTTCAATTATGGATTAGAAGCAGAGTTTTCATCTTCTTATTCTTTTATCATGGAACTAATTCTAATCTCGTGTTCATTCTATTTCGTATTTGGCTTTGTAACACACTGATTGGTCATCAACAAGAGGCTGACTGTTAGGTGGACAATCCGAACCTGAATAGGAGTTCATACTATTGATCGATAAACCGTTGGTGCATATCGTCAACTTTTTCCAGTTTAAAATGATCGAATCAAGTCAAGCCGAGGTAGTATATCACACGAACTAGACTTAAGAGGTCTGAGGCTCGATGACTGGCTTGAGCGCGAATTGAGTTGATCTAACAAGCTAGATTTGGATTGGACCTTGGATTAACAACAGACTCGTATCGGAAGAATGCCAAGAAAGGGCGAACTTATTGGAAACTATATTCTATCTGTAGTTACAAGTACATAGACATAGTGCATGGTGTACGAGGGTGAACTATCCAATTAGTCTATTCAACCATCCGAGTGAAGAATCATGAGATGCAAACTCATGCCCTTCACTCTCACGATTTCCAGCGGTGGACTGGGGTAACGGCGATTATCATTCTCAAAGTTAGTTCCTCAACGGACCATAGATGCATTCTGCAGCATATGAAGATTGCTCCTGATGCAAAGTTCGAAATAAATGGACAAGAACACAATCGATAGGAAGAAATCAAATGCCGATCCACTGAAAGATAGATATTGGCACGGTCGAATGTTAAAAGAATTCATCGAATTCCCCGAATCAATCGAACTACAACGTTTCGCACTCTCCAGCTCAAAGTTGAGTTGTCTACTCTCCCAATTGGCAGATGAAGTTGACAAATACAAGCACCCTCTCACATCGCTCACCAGACAATTATCGGGCTGCGACGGATCTAGGCAAAGTTCAGGGGCTGGTAGAGCGACGAGTTAACCAATGGAAGCTTTTTGGTTGGCGGTCGCCTTGTTTTCGTTGCGAAGCGAACCCACAATTGGACCCTGGAGTCTTTGCATCGCGCCTCGGTGGAAGTTTTCTTATTCGGAAGCTAATTCAAGGAAGAAGGCAAATGGCTCTTACGTAGCTGTCTGTAATAGTAGGCAGAACTAAAAGTAAGTCCACCACATATAGTCGCCCGCTGGAAATGCTTCCACCATAAATGTAATATGTATGCTTTGTCCAATTTGACTGGACTGTTGTAACTTCCAGGACTAGAAAAATCTCTGAAAGATGTGTTCTGCTCGAGATGTGGAAGGAACCAGTTTTATCCTCCGGCCAGACATTAGAAATTCAGGAAGAGAGATCAACTCAGTTGCTGCAATTATGTCATTCCTCGCTTGGCCCATCATCCTCACTCCTTTTGTTGCGTTGATGAGCTAAACGTTCATAAAACTCCAGCGCTTTCGGGTGCGCCTTGATGATGGTAGGATCGAAACCTGACAAATGGAGTCCACCCAAGCTCCTCACTCTGGACAGAGCAACGTAAACCATCCCATACCCAAAACATCTAGTTAGATCAGTATGAAGACTATCGAGACTCATGCCCTGACACTTGTGAATGCTTAGAGCCCAAGCCAATATGAGGGGAATCTGCTTTCTCTGAGCAACCACGGTATCTCCGTCCATCACGTACCATGTTTCCGGCTTGATAACCACTGTCCTACCAGAATCGAACTTTACCATCGGCAAGACACCCTCGCAACATAGATCAGAGACAACCATATCCTCCGGCTTCACAAATCCAATGACTGTGCCAACAGCACCATTCACGAGTCCATGCGAAGTGTTTTTGTTCTTTATCAGCATCACCCTCGCACCTTTGCAGAGAAAAATCTCATCGGGGGCCATACCCAGCTTGACTTGCCTCTTCCAAGGATCACTGCCACTATCAGCTGCTGAAAAGAAATAACCCTCTGCTGCCAACTCTTCAATTCTATAATTGTTCACCTCATTGACATCTTCGTTCCGTGGATATAGTAGAACAACAGAAGGATCCGGTTCATCAGAAGCGCAAGATTCTTCTAGGAATTCCCAGTCGTCGGGACCGATCTCTCCTTTCCTTATACCCTGAAGCACCTTAACGAGTCTTTCATCTGATTGCCTAAATACTTGGGTAAGCTCAATTTGCAAGTCAAAGCTCGATTGCCAACAGTCGGCTTCGAATGCAAATTGTTTCCTCGACACACAATTCCCCTTTCTGGGTATGGGCGGCAGCTGTAAAAAATCCCCAGTCACAATGAGCTGAATTCCTCCCCAAGTCTCACCTGATTCCCGTAGCTCTCTAGCAATACATTCAAGATCGTCGAACAGTTCACCATCCACCATACTAATCTCATCTATAAACAAGGCTCGAACCTTCTTCCACCTCTTACAGGCCTTCTTGTCCATATAAATGTCCAAAGCCGAAGCTTTGCCAGCAGGGTTCCTGATGCCTGCGAAGGAGTGCAAGGTTTGCCCGCGAAGCGCACAAGCGGCAACTCCGGTGGACGCGGTTACGAAAACCGTAGACCGGCCCAACGAACCCTTCAACAACTTGATGATATG
Source organism: Metrosideros polymorpha var. glaberrima (assembly GCA_001662345.2). Lineage (NCBI taxonomy): Eukaryota > Viridiplantae > Streptophyta > Magnoliopsida > Myrtales > Myrtaceae > Metrosideros > Metrosideros polymorpha. Next base: position 6,268,472 of record BCNH02000011.1, read on the forward strand.
CTTAAGCAAAGCGGTTTTCCCAGTGCCGGCCGACCCGGTGATGAAGACTGATTGGCCACTGGAAACAGCCGACATGATCTGGGTCTGTTCTCCAGTCCAATGCAAATGGCTAGTCCTGGTCCTTGCGCTTTTCGGGCGGTTCTTCTTGTTCCCGGCCTCGCGCAACTCCTTGCCTAGAGGGGATTTCCTAGGGTACGCCGCGCTTTTGCTACTGTAATTCCTATAAGCACACTTCAACATCGCAAAGACCCTCATCCCCATCTCGCAGACTCTTCCCAAAACTCTCTTCTTTATTGGGGTTCTTCAAGAACTCAAACCCAAGAAAAATCTGAAAGCTAACTCGGCATTACGAAAGGAACAGTACTGCGAATATGCAGGGCAAAGAGAGGAGGACATTTTCATACCGACAGAGCGAGGATAGCTTTCACTCGGAAAGCCTGCCATCACAAAAGATGAACATCTTGCAGTTCATGATGCAACGGGCGAGTGAAATGAAGAAACTCGCCATTGGAGACGACTGAGAGGCAAAATCTTGAAGAACGGTGCGCATTGGGTTGCTCCAGTGCTAATTTCGTAAGTGATCCCTACTTTGAAGGAATATATAATCGGCTAATATAATTCAAATTTTAACTTCCGTTTGTTTTACGAAAAATATGATATTTTTAAAAAATGTTTTGCAGAAAGTTTTTTGAAATTTGAAAAAGAAAATATCTTTTATCGTTTGATAAGGAAAATCCGATTTGAATTTTCAAAATAGACATACATTATTAAGATGCTAGCATTTGTGTATCAGCGGCCAAGGAACTGGTTATGAACCCTAATATCTCAGGTCTAGCCTTGATAGACCCCGACCCGAGCTTGGCCTCAATGGAACAGGGTACAGGCTCTGGAGTCCCAATCTTGGCCTCAATGGACCTAGGCTCAAGCATCGAGGTCCTAGGCCCAACCTCAACGAACATAGGCCCAATCTCAATGGACTTAAGCGCGAACATGGTCTTGAGCCTAGCCTTGATTAACTTGAGCGGGCGCCAGAGCACTGGGGTCTTGGGCATGACCATTGAGGCTCAAGCTCTTCCTCAATGGACATGGGCACGGGCGCCAAGAACTCAGGATCGGCCTCAATAGACCTGAGCCCAGATGACAAGGTCTCAGGTTGGGCCTCAATAGTCACAAGCGCGGCTTCGATGGACAGGCTCGAGCACCAAGGACCGAGGCATTAGCACCAGGGTCACAATCCCAGCTTTGATGGACTCGGTCCTAAGCATGGGGTCTCGGGCCCGAGCACTGTGCTCGACCTCAATGGACCTAGGTCAGGGTGTTAGAGATCCGGGCATTAGCATCGAGGTTTTGGGCCTCGCCTCTTGGTATCGAAAACCTAGGCTTGACCACGGGTGCTGGTGTCCAGAGTCCAACCTCTGTGGACTCGGGCCTGGCCTCAATGCACAGCGGCGGACTTGGCCCTGGCCCGGGGCTCCTGTCAAGGGCCCGGGAACAAGAGTTGGGGTTTTGTAACCAAAGGTAGAATTTTCGATCTAAACACTAATTAATAGTTATATTTTAGAAAATGATTTTCAAATTTTTAAGAAGGAAATTATTTTCTTCTTCAGCATTAAGAATGGGGACTGCGATAAGAAGATGAAGATCGAAGTCCATGCCCGGGATTTCCCTCCTCGCACGTGAAAAGGAGAAAACAAATCATATGTTGCCTGTCGACAGTCCAAGATAGACTGCTTTTACGCGAGCACGAAATAAATTCCTCGTGATCTATGAAAGCTCCAATTCTAAAAACTAACGATTGACTCACTTGCTACTCTTTCGACTACAATCATTTTGCATACTAAACAGGCTGCAGCCGGATCATTTCCTTAATAGCTCATGCTTTCATCGACATGACTGACCTAGACATGCGAATTGCACGTCACAAGATCATCCACCAACATGGTCGAATGCCGTGAAAACCAAGGTCTCCACACTATGGAAATACTGAACTGCCTCCTAGTGTTTATTATGGCGCCGGAAGCTGCTACCGAAACACCCGTATTTGTCCCTGCGTCGCACGTTTGCATTTAGCGCGTGTTAAGCAGAAAGATAAAACTAACCATCTCACTCAAGGCACGGCACTCTGTCGACTGTTTGACAACCAAAAGAGTTTGAAGTTGTCGAGCTTGGAGGCCCTGACTATGCCCGCCATGCCCCTAAGATGACCGATTTGGAGGGCAATATCGTCGACGTTCCCGACCCTAGTGGTCAGGGCCCTGGCTATCGCTACTTTGGTGCTGCTAAAAAGTTCCCTGGTAATTATCTCTACTTGCATTTCATTGGAGTGCCATGGATACATGACCAAGTTAAGCCAGTTCATGTTTATGTAATCAACCGATACGAATCATGCCAACTTAGAAATAGTAGCTCAGTAGCAGACTTCAGTTATAGGATTCTCATTATCATGGCCGCACTGTCGCTGGTTGACCACTGGCCGAGCCAGTTTCAAGATCTTGTATGACTGCCGCCACAGCGCGTTGTGCTTGAATGGATGATGATTTAGTTCTGGGCACCTTTCCATTATTGCTGCATAGTATAGAACGTAGTGTAGAAGCAGGCAGTATGAAACAGTTCATAGAGTTTACCATGTTCGATCAATGCTACGCTATAGCTCGTTTTGTGTCCATTCAGAAAGTGGGAATGCGGGTCACGTTCAATTCGCCAGTTCTCATGTGATACAGCGATGTGTTTCTGCAGGTTTGATTCTGTCACTTCCCTTGTTTGTTTAGCGTCAAGAATGTAGCTGATCTATCATCAAACCGTTTTCAGGTTTGCAGGGAAAGGAGACAAGGTATGACATATACAAAAGGATTGATGCTAGTTATTAACACAGTTGGGTATCAAACTTAAGCCTTATACCCATGCTAAAGAGCTCCTGGCACAGCAGCTTGGCGCCATAAGGTACATTCACCTTCACAATGTCATCGGCTGACTTGCACATCCGGCAATAGGGACCTCTTATCTTCCGGCCACCGGGTACCGATCGCTGAATGACGTTGGCCATAGTCTGGCATTTGTGGCAGACATGCATTTGGGAGGAATCGCTGAGAGTGAAGAGGCGCTCGTGGAGATTGGCAGATGCCCCATGGGCAATGAGGCAATCTCTCTCCATCTCACCAAACTTGATGCCGCCGAAACGCTTTCGGTCGGCAACCGGCTGCCGCGTGAGCGGGTGCACCGGCCCCGTGTTTCGGAACTTAATTTTGTCCTCGGCCATGTGGATCAGCCGCTGGTAAAATGTCGGGCCCATAAATATTAGTGATCGGACCATTTCACCAGTCCGACCATTGTACACTCTTTCGTTCCCCCACCTCGAAAATCCAGCCCTGCAGCACGTAGGCAGCATTTAACAATTTAGAAAGTCGTAATTGGAGATTATGGAAGACACCTAATCCATACACATACGTCAGCACATCGTAAACACAACAGAATGCACATATGGTGCAGGTTTCAGCAATCACCTATGCAATTGGTTGGTTTATGTCCTCCACCGAGGGTGTAGAGAAAGGGGTAGCATATTTCACTAGCCCTCCGAGAGCAATCCCCTTTCCTAAAGCAGCCGCCAGAAGCTGGCCAGGTATTTGCCGTGAGGGAAAAGCGTGAGGGTTTATAACAACATCTGGGACTATGCCTTGCACAGTGAAGGGGAAATTCTCTTGTGACTCGAGAAAGCCAAGGACACCCTTTTGCCCATGCATGCTAGCAAATTTGTCTCCAAGGCATGGGGATCGAACCTATATGGTGGAATGTTATAAGCAAACAGACTATTATAAGCAAATTGATTATGGGAGTAACATGACATCTATTATCTGGACAGCAGATTTCACCAATAACTAACAGCAAGTGCAAGCTCAGGTGGTCAATTACAACCTTAACCCATGGTAAAGGACAATGCATGGGGTATGCAAATCAAATTTAACATAACTTGTGATTAAGTGAGAGATATGCTTGATTACCTGTCTAAGAGAAACCATGGCAAAGTTCTTTCCATCTTCATTTGCAGAGAGCGCAACTTTCTGTACCATTCCCCTTTCTGTGTGCTTGAGCTTAATACTGTGATCCGCCCCAGATTCTGCACACCTACCAATGACAATGTCGCCGCTCTGCAAATTGGCACCAACAAACGGAAGGCCATCGTCGTCAAGGCTGTATCTTTCCAAAATTTACCAAGTCCTCTGATCTACACTTCTTTTCTAGAGATTCTTTATTCTCAACGTCAGCCTTGTAACTCCTGATGTGCTCTGATCGGAACATTCCCCGTTCCATTGAAGCACGATTCATCACTAAGGAATCCTCCTGGTTATAGCCGAGATGAATATTCACTGCCACAATAGCATTCTGGCCATTATAGAACTCCGGCTTTGGCAGCATTCCCTTGTTACCAAAAGAGTTCCCTTGTTTTCCGAGGCACTCAGATATCATTGTCCGGAAAAGTGGCCTCTGAGGATAGTATAACTGGTGGGAAAGAGTGTCTACCCTGATATTTGGATTTGTTGTGGAGAAACCAATTCCCTGCTGAGAATGCTTCTCAGATTCATAAAGGACTCTTCTTGCATGATCATGATTTGCAAAAGGAATGATGCCACAGCTTAACCCTAACAGATATGACATGTCAAGTTCGCAATGTGTATACTTGACAGGGTGGTTTTGATCATCTTCCTTGAAGAGGTTCTTGACACTCCATGCTGTACAACAGTCTTCTTCCTCTTCGGTCCCAATAAGTTCAACAATGCCCTCATTCAACAAAGTTGGGAAATCATACAGGTCCCCTTTCAGTGCTTTCATTTGCTTTAAATTGTTGACCACTAAAAGAGGACGAAGAATTCTTCCAGAATCTGAAAATATCCGCACTTCTCCCTGATGTACATCCCTCTTGATCTCCACCTAAATTCAACAATTGCAGAATAATTAGAGAAGCAACAAGAATATTACGATTTGCTGACAAACCAAGATCTGGACTCAGTTGTCAGATAAAAAGAGCAAACTAATCACTTCTTCAGCCCTCATCCCAAAAAGATATCAATGCAAAAACACTCTGCCATTTTATTTTCTATGCCATATTTTGATCAATTCAGTACTACCATCAACTTGCATCGAAGTTGTCATTTTTCTTGGGACAGGCACTCGTTCTCTCTGATAAAGATTTTGCCTAATTATATTATACACCTTTAAAAGTGTTTGTTGTGCTCTTACAACTTAATTTGCAACTTAACTTGGGAGTTCACAGGGTGTGCATTAAGCAGATAAACGAGGGGAGTAAGGAATACTGAATATTACTGGTTAAAGGATTAAGATGCAATTGGACTGAGCCATAAATCAGAGATTGTAAGATCTCACATAAATTGACCACCCAACTTTCAGCATGGAGTTTCAAAGAAGAACAGAAAAATTTATTCAAACCTCAAGCAATAGATCAACCAACAACCTGAAATCAGTGCTAAACATGCTTATACTGACAGACCCTATACATTTTCTATGCTAATGTATAAGCTCCACCCAAGGAATTCATAGGTCAAGCAAGTTGCAATACTTCACAAGCATCTAGTTGAAGGCATAACATTACTATAATAAATTTTGCAGGTCATGATTTTATTGGGCGCTCTCAACTCAAGCTAAATGAACTGACAAAAAAGGGTGTATATTCGGTGTAGGGTTAATTTCAAGGAACCTGGGAAGGCAGCTCCTTCTGGCGTCGCTTGTTTCTTAGACTGTTGACAAATGAAAGAGAGTCCTCACAGATGCCGACCCAATCTCCATTCAGGAAAATCTTAGTTTTGCCACAAAGTGAAGTAGAAGAGTCATCTGCGACCTTTTCCATTCCACAGTCATGCAGTATTCCATCCAGAGGTTCCAATGTATTGGTACTCACAAGCCCTGTCACAGCTAAATTTTTCACAAGCCCACAATTTTCACCATCAGGCGTAGAAAGGAAGCACACTTTGCCCCAGTGGGAAGGGTGCCTGCATGATTAAGAAAGATGTGAGTGCATCTCCAATTACAAAAGATCAACTTATATATAAAAAAAACGTAGAATCAACGCCAAATAAATATCAATTGTAGGATGAAAATAACTACACAGCGCAAGTGTCTGGCCAAACAAAAGAATTTGACCTCAAGGCCCTGTTGGATTTTACCTTTAAAATGAATCACCTACCCAGTTGATATCACATGGCAAGTAGTCTGCTCAATGGGGCAACATCAAGCATTAAACATACGAGGAGAGATTACTACACTTGTGGTACTTACGGGTAACAGGCATCTCCAACTTTCCCAGTGTAATTGACCTGCTGGCGCATTTTTCTCATGTCAGAAACTGCTTGCAATGGATTTGTCACCGTAGAGTTGCCACAACACCAGATATCCTTTCTGCTTTGAAAGGATGCGACCACGCTCCAGTTGAAAATGCCCTAGAAAGACCATTGGTGATGATGGATGCATCCAGATAGTGTTCGATGTCTTTAATACTATCGTCTGCATAAAGATCTCTCTGGATAGCCCTCATCATGCGCCTTCAGGCATTCAAAATTTGCACTCTCAGCTCTCTCTCAAGAAGTTCCCCAGCCAAGTCCAACCTCTTATTTCTAAAGTCATCCTTGTTATTGCATTTTCTGCGACCAGTATACGCTTGTAACAGGCATTTCACCATATAAGCAAGATATCTAGCCTTCCGTCTGCGGCCAGTCAGACTCGGAAACAAATAGTTGTCAAAGCACTCTTCAATTGATTCTGCAGGTGGAAATTTGCAATTTTTTATGCTTTTCTCTACTTCACTAAGTGCTTTCCCCACTTTGCGGAAACCATTATATTTCTCATCAGCTTCATGAATGGAAGCGAACAGAATGTTCACAACCCTGGAATCATCATGACCAAAATCAATTAGCTCCACAACTTCTTTGTCTGATGACACCCCGAGGGCAAAAAATAATATCCATATAGGAATCTCCGTCGACAAAAAGTATGCTGTGAGAACCTTTTCTTCCCCTCTGATATATTCAACATCACAATTTCCTGCAAGCTTTATATATAACCTTTTTCTCTTCCACGATGACCTGTATGCAATTGTCCAACCCTGATTATCGGAAATCCAGAGTTTCTTCAAACTGATCTGCTCTTGTGCTATAAATGTCTGCAGAAAAACAAGTTACAGCGAGCATAAATCACTATAAGCAATTCCATTGCATGGTCAGAATCTCAAAATTGACAAACGCATGAACAGCAGTGGAAGGTGATGCACCAACATATTTGAACTTTATCTCATTAAGCTTTAACACGAGATGCCCAAGTTTGGATTTGTTTTTTAAAGGAACAAAAAGAAGCTGTCAAGACAAAATATCAAGCACTCTGGATTAAAAGAACAAACCAGAAAATCAAAAGTCAAGGACTCTTGCTGTGCACAGCGGCATCTAAATTGAATTCGAGTCCACATACATCACCTTTCATAACAATCGTGGGAAAACTAGCTCTTAGAAATCCATTAGTTATTTCATTCTTTCCACTCCTCAACAAATTAATGGTTCTATTATCCTCTGCAAAAAGCCACTCCAAGAAGAGGAATATGGGCAGATAAGAAGAGAAGTAACTCTCAATATAAAATAGCTTTGATATAGAGTATTTACACACTGAAAAAGGCAAGGACTAGACAGTAGTTCAAATAATCTATTATTGCCCAGTTCTTATCAGCAACACAAAGAACAATCTATAGCAACGTCAATCAAGATTAACTAAAACTTCATTGGAAGATTAATTTTTTTAAGTGAAACCCAGTGTCCTGAAAAGCAAGACAGTTTGGATAAGGGTGGGCCTATTTTCCACCCCTATATGACTATATCCACCTGAATTTCACTAAAGAGACGAATTGCCCTTAATCATTCAATTGCAATTTAAAGTGGTGGCCCCAAATTTACTTGCTTTCCTTCTTTATATGTTTCTTTTTTTTCTAATTCTATGTAGGATCTAGTTTCCATAATTAAGAATATCACGTGTTTTCTTTTTGTTTATTTTTTAAGAGGGTACTACCATGTATATTAAAGACACAATTTTTTCTTTTTACTTTTAGATTTTACTTTTGCAGAAATTAGCTTCTTTGAAGAGATAAATTTCAAGGAAACCTAATTCTTTTCTATGTTGTCAAGCAAATTACGAATTAATTGTCAAGTAGAATCTAGGGAATTTTTTAAACATGTGCATGACACATAATGCAAAGATCGGATGAAATATTTTTTAAAAAAAAACCTTCTTCAAAGATTTTCCCAAACAAAATCACAGTTATATACCCCACCGTGAAACTTTAAGAGATGAAGGTTAAATTAACAAAAATTTGCATACAATAAGAAATTATTTTAACATGCGAGTGAAATTTCATTCATTTTGGATTGACAAAAACCTGATATCATTCATGGAACGACTACGAAAAAAATATCGAGGTGCCTCAATGTGCATAATTTTTTCACCTCGATGTTTTCAATACATTTCTAGATACTACTATCACGTCTTAAATGTTCTGTGTAAAAGTGTCTCGCCAATAGTAAGGAAGAACAAATTTTTTTCAATATAGTAAAAAGAGACTTGATATTTTTTTAGACTGATGAGATTAAATAATAAAATTCGCCAGGATAGCGAGCTTTTTAGATAGGAGAGACCAAGAGCAGATAAGTTGTTATGAGAGCGAAGATGTAGAAGAAACTAGTTTTTATCTTCTAAACAGCAATAAGACTAAATTTGAAGGTAAACCATAAAAGGTAAATACCTAATTTAAAGAAAAATGTGCAAATATGGAAGACATTAAAGGCAATTTTATCTATCTAGTGAAAAATGAGTGGATTTAGTCGTCTCGGAATGGAAATAGCCCCACCCTTTGGCTAATTGAAAGCACACTGTGTACTAGCCTAAGCCAACAAGATTTCGTGCGAAGTCAAACCAAGAATAGCGTGCAGGGAGTTAATAAAAAACAAGCTTCGGACTCACCTTTTCTGCACCCTTGACTAGAAAATAACCTCCAAGATCAAAGTCACAATCGACTTTCCCAGCTTCGCTCATCCAGCATAGCTTGGATTTCACCATGATCGGAATCCTCCCAACCACGACATCTTTACTCATATTCCTTGTCACCTCCTTCTCCACAAATTGTTCTTTCCCAGTTTTGAATTTGTCACTTCGCACCAGTTTCTGGGTGTACACCTAATGACAACGACAATAAATAATTGAATCAATGCTAAAGAACCATATATTTGGAGTTGGTCAAACAGTTGCCCAAACAGACTTCGATGGTGCCCCAGAATGCACTGAGATGATAAATTTCTCATGCTTGATCTAGGACAGATCATCTAATCTCTAAGGATAAAAGCAAGTGCAAAAGGTTTCTGGTGATATATGTCGAAGCATTAGGAGGTCTAGCACCACCACCAATGTTGAAGATCACTTTCATCCAAGGGAAAAACATATGTGAGATCACAACTATGAAACAAGTTACCCAGTGCTGATGCAAAACTTATCTCAAGGTGCAGCAAGGAACTCAGACTATGCCGTACAATACTGGAGGATGGCATGCTGGCTATTAGACATTACCGAGCATTGCAGAGAATCATGCATAAGCAAAACAACAAACACAAGCATTCTTAGAATTTCAGCACTTGCAACAAACTGCATATTCACCTGAAAATGTATGTTCACTTTCATCCGTGATGAATACGTCATGTTCTGGAGCCTAGCGTGCCTCGGCAGTAAATCCAAATACTCCTTCCCGCATTCGGCTAGCTTTTCATCAGAAAACTGCGGTCGTTCAAGTGTGACTTTTCCAAACCTCACGAGTGCATAGCGCCAGTCACTTTCAACCTTTTTCGATGGATCATAACCGGGCTCGACCACAATATCTCCAAAGGAATCAAAAACATTCTGAATTCCATTTTCGATGAAATCGTTGAAGGAGTTGATCTGGTGACTGACGAGACCGTGCTCGTGGAAGAATGCAGTGGATGCCCTTCTACAAAAATCCATCAGAAATGGCTCTCCAAGATCATGTAAGCTTGGAGAGTCAACAAGCTCTTCGTCATCACTAGACATGTCCATGTCATTACCTTTAAGTGAAACTCCATCACTTCTTCTACCCATTTGTCCCCTGAAAGAGGAAGATTCACCCATAGAGAACAAAATCTGCATAGAACATGAAACATCCTGGTGAGCGAATAATCATGCGAACAAGGGACAAAATACAACATAAGTATGAGTGCAAGCATAACCGGATGTATCTAAAACAAAGGAGTTGATACGATTCAAATCTAGCCATAAAAGAAGAAAAAAACCACACAGTTTACGACAAATCAAGATTCGGAGATGTGATGCTTCAATTCAGACATATTCTTCCAAAATATCAAACCATACTGATATCCTTTTACTTCCCCAATCTTTAGTCGCGGAAATTGTCGTAGGACACGAGCAAAGTGGCTCAGTTCTGCTCAGGTGATTTTCTAGCACAACAAAACCGAAAAGTTGATTACATTTTTTTTGCCGGGAGAAACTGTACAAGCCGAAGAGAGACCAAGGACACGGCGCTAGGCTCGAAATGTCGTCACTTGACTTCGAGGATCACGAGCCGGCTTATTGCCATCCTCTACTGGGTATTCACGAGGCCATATAGGGCGTTACTTTTTTCGTTTCCCTTTTGGTCATCAAGGCAAATAAAAGAAGTGAGCTGAAGCTATCGACTCTCGAACAGAGAAAAAGTGGGAAAGAACATACGCCGTCGATACATTCTAAAGTCGCATCACCCTGTTTTTTCCCCCCTTTTTCTTCTTGATGATCGCCTCGTATCTCGTCGAACCTCGTCCGATTCCCATAAAATCAAAATGACCCAACAATCTATCCTCCTGGTTCGTCTCTCTCGTCCAGTCGAGCGAATGCAAATAGAAGAGAAACATGCACGAAAGACAGAGATTAGAAGGCGCGCATGAGCTCATTCCACACGCTCACACGACAATGCCACGCCCATTCTCAAAAAAAAAAACAACAACAACAACAACAACAACAACCGAACACCAAAGATTCGAGGAGGAGGAGGAGGAGGAGGGAGAGAATGTACCTCGTGCGCGATGAGAGTCGGGCAGATGAGGAGAATAACCCTGCTGCGAGAGTGAAAGAGGGAGAGGGAGAAGGAGCACAGAGCGAGTGACTAAGTAAGAGAGACTCTCTGTGACAAGATCGTGTTCCGTTCCTTCTCTTTTTTTTGTTCGTATGT
>BCNH02000011.1:6280418-6381867 GCA_001662345.2 Metrosideros polymorpha var. glaberrima
ACCCTTAGCTAGGGCCCGGCGACCCTCGCGCGACCATTCCCCCTGTCGCCGGCCCTTTCCGGCGATGGTGGGCGCGGCGGCAAGCACCTGCACCAGCACCTGCACATCATCTTCATCTTTTTTTCTTTTTTCTTTTTTTAAATTTTCCTTATTTTTTGAGAAAATAGAAAGGAAAAAATAGAAAAAAAAAATTTTAATTGTAAAATGACGAAAATACCCTTCAGATCAGACCCCTATTTGAAACAAAAAGGGCATTTCAGGCCCTTATTTGAAACAACGTTCACTTTAGGGCCTTATTTGAAAAAATGAAGGCACTTCAGGCCCTTATTTGAAACAAAATCCACTTCGGGCCCTTATTTGAAAAAATAAAGGCACTTCAAGCCCTTATTTGAAATTTTCCCTTAAAATAATTAGTCAATAATAGATATTTTCACTATCGATGATAATTTACATCTAGATATTTTTTTGGATGACGAAAATATTTCATTCGTTCATTTTTGCGAACAACGCAGATTATCATTTTTCCGGAATGTAATTTCCAAATGATTTCCGCGAAAGTTGTGTGTCAGGGCACTCACCTAATGATTAGATTTCGCTTAAAGTTCATCAATTGCAAAACTTATTTCAAGTTTTTCTTTTGTATTTATTGGATCAATCTACAAAAATATGACTAATCTCTTGGGTTATACAAGGGCAAATATATGTTTGGAACATGATATCGCTTTGCAATTGTGTACGCAGCTTATATAAATGGAAACGTGTGTTGGATGATTGTCGTGGGTCACGTTTAATTGTTTTCTGAATTCAAAATGATACATATCTTGAATCCAATATTAGCCGCGTGAATTTTTGCTTTTTTACATAGTCTTGGCAAATAAAAATCTACAAAATAATTATTTTGGGAGGAGCGATAATGCTAAAATTATCTTGACCTTTTTTATCGATCGTGTAATCTCATATTTGAACTATTCAATTAGTTCAACTGATTGTTTGAGCTGTTCTAAAATATTCAACATCATCTTTTCGATAATTGAAACTCGTGGAACTTGTTGAAATGAGCATCAATTAAGGCCAACATTGAATAGGGAAAGTTCAAAATTGCACATTTGAATTTCTTACACGTCAATATAATTCATAAGAATAATACGAGTTTTATGTTCTGTTTGAATTGTTCATTATTAGTAGACAATAATATCTTCACTATTTCCCTAAAATCGATGCCCTCATCAACTCAATAGTCTTTCGACAAAAAAGGAAAAAAAAAAAAAAACTCGACAAGTTAACATTCCAATTATAAACTGCATCAATGTATAGTGATTTTGTTTTTTTGGCAAGATAAATAAAAAAATCAATCGATTATAAGTGGAATTTACACCTCAAATCAAAAGCAAAACTGTTGTCGACCGAGGTGAATTTCCTGATTGGGGTGAATCGGTTTTTTGCTTTCTTGTTAAAAATCTAAAATACTGTTCGAATTTCAAAAAGTTTAACGGAAGTTTTAAATTTAAGAAACAAGTTACAATTGCGCGAATCACAACATTTTAATTAAAGATAAAGAAAGAAACACAGGAATCAATCTAAATAAACCTGATTAGGGCAGAAGGTAACTCGAAAGATTAAATTGAATTTCGATTTCGTTTGTTTCACGAAAAATGAATGATTTAAAAAATATTTTTTTAAAAATGATTGTTTATAAAAATTAATGAACGGAATCATTATTCATGAGAAAATTTTTTACTAATTAATTATTTCAATCAATACATGAGCGATCTTTCCACGAAACAAATGGAGAAAAGAAAAGAAAAAATCCAGCTTCTTCTGTGTTTTTGGAAAAATTCGGAAAGTATCTTTATTTTTTCCAAAATCCTGCCGGGTACCCAAAAAAAAAAAAAAAAGAGGGCGAAAAATAAGGTGAAAAGTTCGCGCATCATCTCCTCCGCGCTCCGTTACGCGCCTCCTCACCGGATTCACCCCCAAATCCATATCTCTCTCTCTCTCTCTATCAAGCGTCAATGGCGTAAACCCTAAAATCGCATCCTCACCTCACCTCGCTTAAAGCCCTCGCAGTTCCCGACCGCTTCCTCCCTCTCAGTTCACTTCGCGCCTCGTAAGTCCCTCGTCCTCTGCTCACTCCTGTCATTCATGGCTGCGCTTCGTCTCGCGAAAGCTTTCGTCTTTCGCCCGAAAACCTAATCGGGTGGGTCGTCTCTGTCCTCTTTTTTCTTCCGCGGAGCGCGGTCGGATTCTGGGCAGTTTATAACTCGACCTGGCGCCCACTCCGATCCGAAACCCATTTAGGTTTCCACTATATAAAAACGATCCGTCTTAACCCGACCCGGATCTTCGCGCGTGCCCGAGTGTGTTTTCTGAGCTGGTTGGTGGTGGTGACGGGTTCCGGGTTTTTTTTCCCCGACCCGTCGCAGTCCTCCTTCCTCGTACATGCTTCCTGCGCGCTTTTTCTTTGTTTTTTTGGGGGGTTTTGGCGGTTCTCTAACGTGGGTTCGGGGGACCGGAAGCGTGCGGCTTGTCGTGAATGTTTTCGTGCGTCTTCCGTTGCTGTCTTTCCTACGTTTGTTGGTGTCAGTTTGCAGTTTTTACTGAGTGAAGTAGGAGGAAGCGAGTCTATGTTTCGGTTTGAGATGACCCAAATGGCCGATGCATTGATGATTTGAACAATAGCATGATGGTAGTTTACTTTCAGCGTAATATATGTAGAGGACAGTATAAACTCTGTCAGTGTTGGGATCGTTAAGCAAGAATTATCATTCATTAGGGTCCTAGATCATACTGCTGTTGCAGGACCGCCACTGCCTGCTAAATCATGACTGGAGTAGCAAGATGTGGCATCTGTATGAGTGAGCAAATTCATGTGTGTATTCTCATCCGAAACGAGTCTCTCTCGGAGAAGGTTGTTAGCTGATGTAACAGTAGTCACTTGGACCCAATCTGTCTTCATGTAAATCGTATGAAAGAAGCAACTGGTTTATTCCGGCACTATCATAGTTGTAGTAGATTTTGATGGAATTCATGTCCTATCAAGTATACGACTTGTAGGATCTGAACTTCTGTTCTTGTCCTTTTTTCTTTAATGTATGGTTTATATCAATGACCAATAACGGGCTGGTCCTCTTCAAATTTCTTCTAAAAACTTGGTTTGTTTTTCCTTTACCGTTATCTGATCCGAATATTGCTGTTAGTGAAAGACCTTCCAGCTTGTTTTGACAAATTAATGATTAACTTGGAATCTGCTCTGATTTTTGTTATGTAACTTATGTGTCACTCGCTTTCTTACTCTGCATGAACAAAGTGGTCTGTTTTGGTTCAGCCTTTATTTATGCACTTCCCCTTCACCGTCCTATCTGTAAATCAAATTGATGGCATAGGAAAATGCAAGCATCTGTTAATTTGTTTTTGCCGATGTCATTTGCTTATGCACAAGATGAAATGGATTTTGTTTCTAACATCTGCTTTGTGCAACATTAGAGATGTTGAAGTTATATAGAAAAGTCGTACTGAATCCAAATCCAAAGTCTTGAGAAATGGATGAACTCTCATAATTCTTGAGGCAGATGCACTGTATTTCGTGAATTATTGATCATGTTTGAATTGTCTGCTTGGTGGAATTGGGCTAGATGATTCAAACTTCCTTTCCTATTTAGCGAACTTCTTTCATTGATTTAGGGATTGACTTGACTTCTTTCTATTTCCATCCGCAGATTATTCAACTTAAGTTCATGTGATGGACTTATCAGATGCAGTCATAATTAATTCGAGCAGATTAAAATCAGTTGTCTGGAATGACTTTGATAGGGTCAAGAAAGGTGATATCTGCGTGGCTATATGTAGGCACTGTAAAAAGAGACTGAGTGGCTCAAGTACTAGCGGTACTTCTCATTTGAGAAATCATCTGATCAGGTGTCAGAAAAGATCTAATCATGATATCACTCAACTCATTCCAGCAAGGGAAAGGAAAAGGGAGCGACCCCTTGCTATTGCAAATTTCAGTTTTAATCAAGAGCAGAAAAAGGATGAAGGGCTGAATCTTGTGAATATCAAATTTGATTCCGACCAGATGAAGGATGATAATCCAAATGCTGTGACTGTGGGTAGTAACTATGATCAAAGGAGAAGCCAGTTTGATCTGGCGCGTATGATTATTATACATGGCTATCCACTGAATATAGTTGAGCATGTGGGGTTCAAGGTGTTTGTCAAGAATTTGCAGCCTCTTTTTGAGCTTGTGACAATGAATAAAATAGAGTCTGACTGCTTGGAAATCTATGAAAAAGAGAAGCAAAAGGTTTTTGAGATCCTGGATAAATTGCCTGGAAGAATTAGCCTCAGTATTGATGCTTGGGCTGGTTCTGGTGATGTTCAATACTTCTGTTTGGCTGCCCATTACATAGATGAATCTTGGCAGCTGAAGAAGAAGATACTGAATTTTGTGTCGGTGGACTCTTCTCACACGGATGACATGCAAGCAGATGTCATCATGACTTGTCTCATGGATTGGGACATTGACCGGAAATTGTTTTCCATGACTTTTGACGGTTCTTCTTCTGACTTCTTTGTTCTCAGAATCAGAGATCGTCTATCACAGAACAGGTTTCTTTATGGTAATGGCCAACTTTTTGAAGTGCGATGTGTGGCTACTGTTCTCAATCAGATGGTTCAGGATACCTTGGAAGCGCTAGGGGAGGTAATTTACAAAATTCGGGAAAGTATTCAGTACGTCAAAAGTTCACAAGCGATGTTAGAGAAGTTCAACAAGCTAGCCCGACAAGAAAGTATCGAGACTGAAAAGTGCTTATCTCTCGATAACAGCTCCAGATGGGACTCGACTTACAGGATGCTTGAGGTTGCCTTGGAGTACAAGAGCGCATTTTGTCTTCTGAGGGAACAGGAGGGGCAATTCACGATTTGTCCTTCTGATGTGGAGTGGGAGAGAGCCGGCGCTGTTACCGGTTACTTGAATGTCTTTCTGGAGATCATGAAGGATTTCTCTGGAAGCAGATACCCGACTGCAAACATATACTTCCCTCTGATATGCGATATTCATTTGAAGTTGATAGGTTGGTGTAAGAGTTCAGATGATTACATCAGTTCACTGGCCTTAAATATGAGAAGCAAATTCGACGAGTACTGGGATAAATGTAGTTTGGGACTAGCTGTCGCGGCGTTCTTGGACCCTCGATTTAAGATGAAGTTGGTAGAGTATTACTTCCCCCAAATCTATGGTAGTACTTCCCTCGAACGCATCGATGAGATATCCAGCCGAATCAAGGCGCTTTACAACGAACACTCCATTGGCTCTCCATTATCAACTCTTCATCATGGCCAGGCATGGCAAGTCGGCGGTGGTACCGGGAGCTTGTCGGGTCCTGGGGACGACACAAAGGATAGGCTGGTCGGGTTCGATAAGTTCCTCAACGAAACATCTCAGAGCGACGGCACAAAACCCGATTTGGACAAGTACTTGGAGGAGCCTCTCTTTCCTCGGAACGTCGATTTCAACGTGTTGAACTGGTGGAAAGTTCACACCCCGAGGTATCCCATATTGTCCATGATGGCGCGAAACGTGCTGGGCGCACCTATGTCAAAAGTTCTCTCGGAGTCGGTGTTCGACATGGGTGGTGGCCATGTGCTCGACCGGGACCGCAGTTCTCTCAGCGCAGCGACCTTGCAAGCAATGATGTGTTCCCAAGATTGGATAAGAAGTGAACTAGAGAGTTGATAACAATTTTAAGTTAATGCACTCGGTGTCCGATTTTGTATCTAGCTGTAGCTGTTGATCCAATCAATGCAAGGTATCGATCCGAGAATAAGTTGCTACAAAAGGTGACAGCAGGTTTACATATCGATATGTTCAGGTTCGTATTTCATTGGGCTGGGCTGGGCTGGGCTGGGCTTGGCTTTATTCTTTCTCTGAAACCATAACTTGCTCGATCAATCGATTATGAGCATCAAAATTGAAATCTCGACCAATGAAATTAGCTCATGTTGGAGCATATTCGACGGGTCAAATCCACGCGACAGCTGCAGCTTCGAGAGAACATCTGTAGAGATTATGGTCTCCCCCACTTGTCAATAAATCTGGGCTAAACCTGATTAAGATTCTCTTTGCTTGGACAACTATAGCAAAGATCTAATCAGTGAACACAGACGGGATCGTGCTGCACTACTAGCCGTGGCATCATGGTACTGGCTTTTGGTCAAGTTTGGAGGTCAAGAATTAACCAAGTTATGACCTGTATAACTAGAGAAGACGTCGAACTTAGGCCGAGGTCAAAATCGGACGTGATCCCACGTGACGACGTTCGCACGTTTGGGCATTGAATGAAACTTGAAGTGCGGGACAGAAATGCTCTGGTCCCGGTCTGCTTCCTTCTCGTTCTTACATTTCCGATTGATTGAAGTGATGGGGACAGGGGGTATGATCGGGCATTTATGAATTAGGTATTTGCATTCAATTCGGGCATCTTTCACCGTCATTCTGACACTAGTCCATCTTGGGTTGCGTTCTTGGTCCCCCCACCTCGCCCTTTAAAAAATTATATTATTTATTATCATCATCATCATCATCATTGCTATTACTATCTATTAAAATTGTTAATATTAGGTTTACAAAACTGAATTAATTGTTTTGCCTTTGTTCTTTTTGTTTTTTGGGCTTTCGACACCAAAAAAGCAAAATGCCCTCTCATTAGGGCAATGCCTCTTATCATGCTTGATCACTTTGCTTGTCCATTACTTGCATGTTGACGAATTCCTCAGCATGCGTCTGCTTTGCAAGATCTGGTTTAGACCTTTGTTCCCAATCGCAGGATATGGCACGCATCCAACTCCTCTTCAAGTTCCTTTTTTATTTTTTTTCCTCTTAATGATTTTTTTCCGTGATCGATGGAATCGTAGATTGCTTTCAGCTTGTCGGTGCTTTTCAATCGATTTTGGCGATTATGCAAGCAATTGACTTATGGGATTGTCCTAGACATATTGGCAGTCAAAGCTATCCCGACATCGCGACACGGTAAAAATTTCAAAGGAGTGTGTGATTAGGACATTATTGGAGAATGTTATAGGTTACGCTCTCAACGTCGCTTTTTCATTACTCGATGAAGAATCGATCTTTCTACGAAGAAAATTGGATAATACGGGCTGCCATTTCTATCGGCTACCTATACTGTCCTGTAGAATCGTAGAGAAGAAGTTTTTTTCCTCCTCGAACTTCTACACCATGATCATTCTCTAGGGAAAATTGTCCAAAAAGTTCTAAATCTGTTGCACTTTTGCCAATTCATTCATAAATCTTTTAATTTTGCCAATTGAATCCTAATCTTTTCACTTTTTGGCCGGATTTTGCTAACGTGGACGCTGGCCGTCCTACATGGCACGGCTAGTGCTAGCGTTGACAAATTTTAATAATATTCTAATATTTTTTTGAATTCTTAAAATTTTTTTTTTTCCCTATCTTCTTATGTGGTTGACGAGGCTAACCCCCGTTGCCACAGGTGAGGGTCGGCCTTGCCTGGGCAAGTCGAGGGCTGGCTTCGCGGGGTATTGCCGCCGTGGCCTAGGTGAGGGTTGACCTTGCCAGGAACCGCTTGTGGTCGGTTGGTGGCCCTTCGTCGGCCATGCAAGAAGATAGGGAGAAAAAAGGAAGGGGAAAAAAGAAAAAAATTATAAAAATTATTTAAAAAATTCGAAAAATATTTTATGTTATTAAAAATTGTTCACGTTAGTGCCGGCATGCCACGTAAGACGACTGGTGTCCACGTTAGCAAATTTCTGGTCAAAATTTGTTGGATGGACTCAATTGGCAAAGTGTGAAAATGTTTAGGACTCAATTGGTAAAATTGAAAGATTTATGACTAAATTGATAAAAATGCAATAGATTTAGGATTTTTTTGGATAATTTCCCCCTAGTTGTCTAGTTTACAATCATTTTATCATTGAGTCAAATAGAAATCGTGCATCGACCGATTGGTTATAAAATCTTCACGAAAACCCAATGATGCAAAGCTATTGTGCGCTGGATTATAGACTAAACTATTTACTTTGGAACCTCCGTGCCATGTGAATCGGTAAGAATGGATCTAAATCTCCATGCTAAACATTTTGTAGACAGTGCAGTCTCTTGCATTCTCTTATTCTGCAGAATGTAGTCCGGGAGAGTGTCGCAGTGTTAGGACCTTCGAAGTCGCTAAGGTACGAACTTCCAGGATGGCTCGGGCATCAATATGGAGCTTTAGAAAATGACACCACTAATGCAGTTCCTAACGATAAGTTGGATCCCTGCGTCATTGCAGGCCGATGGCACATAATATTCTTCCTGAAGATTTTCCTGGTTTGTTTTGGTTTGATTTGGGAGTGATTCTTGACATTACATGATGAGCACGGTTTGGAAAAAGCTTCAACACAAAACACAAATTAGATCTATCAAGATCAGAACCCCCAAAGCAATATGTTTTGGTTCGACTTCACCCCGTTAACCCTAAGTTTACGACACCATTCTAATGTACCGTTGCAAGAAAGAACGGAATCTATATTCCGTACTTATGGATTTGAATCGGTAAGTGTCAAAAAACTATTGTTAGGAAAAGTTACCGGTTATCCGGTTGTTTGTTAGTTACTTATCAACACTTTTGTGAAATTACCAACTCTTTCGACTATTAACAAATTATCAACTTTCCTTTTATTACCATTTGTCTTTCTTACCAATTCTTTAAATTTATCAATCTTTTGTCATCATACCAATATTTATTTGAATAACATGCCAACTTTTTTCTTGATTAAAATACTACTTTGTTTTAGGGTACCAACTCACGATTGAATTTCTTACTAATATTTATTTGGTCTATTTCTAATCCGTCGATTTTTGTTATCGTTTACCAACTTTTATCTGTCATTTTCAAAAGTGTCTTCGATTTATCAACTTTACATTAATTTACCAACCTTTATTTGTGTGACTAATTGACTTTTTCTCATTGTGTTTCCAATTAGTTTTGGTTTACCAGCTCTCATCTCAATTGCTTACCAACTTTTATATATCGTACTTACTAACCCGTTAAATTTATCAACTCTTTTAAAGAAAATTTAACATTAATTAGATTGATTATCAACTTTCTCCGATTAAATGACCAACGTGTCTAGTCTTTCTAATTCTTATTTAAGTTAGTTGATTTTTTTTAATAACCAATTTCTTGTATTTCTAAAAAAAGAAAAGTTTCTCTTATCTTTAACAAACTTTTAATTATCTTTCTTGCCAACGTCTTAAATTTACCATATAAAATTAACAACTTCTTTTTAAGTAGCTTACCAATCTATCTCCAACTAAGTTATCAACTAGCTTTGCCTTACCAATACTCATTTGAGTTGCTTACTTATATTTATCTGTGTTACCAACTAGTTTATTTGTTTATTTTATCAATTTTTTTTTATTGAGTTACCACTATTATTTGCCTCGCTTGCTAACTGTTTTGTAGAATTTACTAACTTCAATTAGAATGATTACTATCTTCTTTTCAATTAAGTTACCAACTCTTATTCAGTTAGTCACCGATATGTGTTTTTTAAAATCACCAGCTTGTGTCATATTCAATATATAAACTTTTATTTACCTTTTCGTTAGCAGTTTAAATATTCTGTTTATTATATGAAATTACGAACATTCATTTATGTGACTTATTGACTTTTCTTCGATTAGGTTATACTTAATTTTTCATTTCCAACCGTGATTTCAGCTCCTTACTATTATTTATTCTTTCTTTCTTAAATTACCAACTGAAATTTTCTTGTTTGTCTTACTTATCAACTTTTCAAAATTATTGATCTTTTTTATGAAATTTCCAACTTTGATGAGTGTGATTACTAACTTTTATCCAATTAAGTTACCAATTAGTTTAATGTTACCAACTCTTATTTTAGTTAGTGATCAATGTTGGTTTTTTAATTACCAACTTCTTTTATTTTTGACAAAAAAATATTTTATCTTACCCTTTGCCAACTTTTATTTACGTTTTCTTACCAGTGCGTCAAAATTAACAAGTATCCCATGAAACTGCCGATCTTTTTTTTTTTTTTTTGTGACTTATCAATTTTCTTGAATTAAATTGTCAACTAGTTTTGTGCTACCAACTCTCATCTAAGTTGCTTGACTACTTTTATTGATATTCCTTTAAATTATCAACTTTTTTTTTATTGAGTTACTACTCTTATTTGCCTCGCTTACCAACTCTATCTACATTTAAGTTAACAACTAGTTCTTCATACTACTTTTTAAGTTATTCATGAATGTTTATTTTGCTCTTTTCAAATTACCAACTTCTCTTATCTCTAACCAACAGAAAAGAAGAAGAAGAGAACTTCTCTTATCTTTATACTTATCTTAATTTCATTATGCCGGTACTTCTAATTTACCAACTATTAAATAAAATTACCAACTTTTATTTTTAGTGACTTATCAAATCTTACCGATTACATAACCCAATAGAAGAATTACTAAATTTAAAAATAAATAAATAAATGCTGGTAACTAACTCAAATGAATATGTTAATTAAATTAGAACTAATAGGTAACTTAGGGTGGATTTAGTTCAGCTTTGGGAATGCTGAAAACCCAATGTTGGAGGGTCTAGCATTGGGTTTTCAGCATTCTGAAGGCCAGAATTTGGCAAAAAGTTGCTTATCAAACACCTCAGCATTTCCTCAATAAGCTTTGGAGGCTGAAAGTTTATTGGGAATATTGAACCAAATCCACGCTTAATCGACGAAAAATTGACGTATCACTAAAATTATAAGTTAGTAAGTTCATACAGGAGTTGATGCTAACGTTGAACTAATAAGTTCTCCCTGGATTATTGATGCTCGAAGAAGCTGCAATCCTTTCTGGGACTTCACAGAGGCGCAACGTTGTTCCTCCCACACTCCACGAGTCGTGATCCTTTTCGGGCATCAGCATAGGATGGGCGAAAGTTCGATGAGGAAGAAGACATCACACAGTGCGCCCTCAGAGCTTTCAGCTTTGATTTAGTGCAAACCCCCAATATATAGAACCCTAATTTCCTCTTGCCCTTAAAGAGAGATCTCTATATTGAGCCCTTTTTGGAAAAGTTAAGATACTCAACCGACCAAATAAAAATTTAGCTATTTGATTGGAAAATGGGAAAGAAAGTTCAAACGCTTGTGGCGTCATTATCCCTAAAATTAATATATGTTAACAATGCTAGACATACAGAGACTCATCGATTGAATTTTTTTATTCATTAAGTGATGCCATAAATTTACCATTACTTCTTTTTATATATCCGTAAATACGAGCGAAAAACAAACACTTGAGACACTCAAAAACTAGTGACAACCACAAAGGTCGCCCGCTGGTCTTGTAGCCAAACAATTAGGTTTTCTAAATACAAAGCCGATGTATAATTCGGGTGGACGATGTTGAAGGTCTTAGGGTCACCAAGTGGGGTTGGATCCAATCACGCTTTTGGGGGAGACATGGCTCCTTGATAGTTCAGATCCCAAACAATATTCTCCATGTGGGTCTAGAGCTTTGTCTCGTGCATGCATCAGGAGTCCTCTAGTACTTCCCCAAATGTGGTCCTCACCACAACACTATTCCTAAGTGGTTTTCCGGCAAAATTGTCAAAAAAGTCATAAACTTATTGCACTTTTGCCAATTTAGTCCTAAACCTTTTAATTTTGCCAATTCAGTCCTAAACCTTTTGCATTTGTGCCAATTCAGTCTTAAACCTTTTAATTTTGCCAATTGAGTCCTAAATCTTTTGCATTTGTGCCAATTCAGTCCTAAACCTTTTAATATGCTTGGAAAGACCAGAGGATAGAAAAGTGGCGGATTGTTATCGAGACAGTAGATTGTTGGTTGGAGCAATTCTTTTCAAATGAGTAGGAAGACTATGACAATACCGATGATCTTGGTCAGTTCAATGAAGATGAGGAATTAGCGATGACGTTGATGTCCTTAAAGGTCTTTGGATGCTAACTCAGTTAATCAATGAAGATGAGGGTTTAGTGATGTCCTTGGAAGTCTTTAGAAGTTGATGTAGCCAAGAGCATCATTGGTAGATTTATTACATGTCATTCCACACATTTCGTCAGTGGACAACATCAACATACTGATGATAATTAGTAGTCTTGATTATGCGTAGGGGATTGTGCTGATATCAAGTCTTGGAGGTGTTGGTCACTTGCTCATCATATTGGAATGTTAAAATTGGCTGTTACAAAGGCTTGGAGTTCGCATCAAGATCATTGGAGTTGATCAGAAGCAGCTCTAACAATACTAAGCAGAAGACGACTCCGACTAGTTTGGAAAATTGCCATTGTCAAAGAGAGCTATTCCGATGCTGGTGAGCGATAGAGAGTCGTTCAGCAACTGGCAACGGTAGAACCAATGACTACTTTGTGGAGTTGAGTTGCAAACAGTCATCTAAGGTTGGACGGCTATATATTCAATCCAAGAAAAGTAGCAGGGTTAAGTGGAAAGAACAAATCAATCTATAACTTTTGAGGGTTCTTCTTTATTTTGTTTTTATTGATAGTAACTGTGTGTTGCTGATTATATCTTTGTGAGATGCTCCGGAGTTGTAATCATGATAAAGTCAAGTGTACAAGTGTAAGATCAACAGTTTTATCTTGATGGTGTGAACACTTGCTGGTTGTAACTTGCTTTGAAAATTACTAGTGAATTCCAGTCTTGTTGTGATTGTTAGTATTGAGAGTGGACGTAAGCTTGGGAATAAGGTCGAACCACTATAAATCTCAGTGTGCTATCTCTTATTGCTTTATTATCAACATTACTTGTTTGTCAATATCAATATCTGTTCATCAGTAGCATACCTTATTATGTTATTCTGTTTCTGCTGTTGGTGAAGTTTAATTTGTTATATTCCGTAAAAGTTCTTGATAGTTCTCATTCAACCTATTCACCATTATCCTCTAGATTGTATTGTTAGCCTCAACACTTAAAATTTGAGATGTTGAGTAATAAACAGAATTCAGAATTCAAATGTAAAAGGTATACAATAGCCATTTGAGAGAGCTCCAAGACTAGATATAATTACCATTTTCTAGTCATGTCCAGTGCTTTCACTATCTTCTTCACCAATTTGCATATGAAAATACAAAAGAAAAGTATATTTACTTTTTAGGGTTTCATAGTTAATTTTGCATCAGATTTCCACCTAAACTGTTAGAACTTTGGACATTCCACCCCCATGTTTTTCCTTTATTCAGTGCAGACTATAAGTCATCATTTATTTTTGCTCATTGAGGGAAACTTTTGAAATACGAGGCCACTAAAATTGCCTTAAACATCATCGCCCCTTTAGCCTAAGGGAGAAGAATAATCATGATTGAGTTTTGTGTCGACTAGATCCACCGTTGATCTATTTATTGACAAAAATTAGAGAATATGCATGTGGATATATTCTTTCATATAAAAATATCAGTAAATATTATCTTTTGCAATATAAGCATTGAATAAATGGAGCGGCACCTATTGGTTATTGACTGCCAAATCAACAAATTGATTGAAATAATTGATAAATCATCTGTAATTTTTGCTCCTCTTAAAAAAATTAACCACACGGTTTAGGATGGTCCGAGGACACTTTACTCTTTTAGCATTTCCGATGTGTAGGATGACCATAAGTTTCTGGCTCCTCTTAATATATACTCAACTTTAAAAAAGTTAGTGACACACGGTCATTATCTTATACACGCGACTTGAATTGAGATGCCCCATTCGATGTCAATCCATTACGTTGTGAGAATATACCATATGAAAGGGTGATATCATGTGTCATAGTGACGTGGTATCACCGCGTCAATTATATTTAAATTCTAAACGATAAGATAGAGTAAATGTTGTATGAACAAAATGGAGGGATATGATCGCCTTGATAATATCACATAGTGCTATCACAAAAGCATGCCTCTAAATTATTGTCAAGCTCTCACATCTAATCTAAACTAAATCTAAAATTAAGAAAAGCATAAAAAGTGAAACTGACCACGTCCGCTTTCTTTAGTAACTACCAACTCATTCCACCCACTTTCATCCACTCCCTTCGTTCCTCGAAAGCGCTAGACCGGAGAGAATGTTGCTGCTTTAATTTCCGATTCTTCATTTGGAACAACAGTGGTGAGAAGGTAATTGTGACGAGGAACTTGAGGATGGATGTCAATGCTGCTTTGGATTTGAGAGCAGTAGCTACCTGAAAAAATGTGACTTGACCATGTTCACAAGGACCTTCAGCTTTGAGAGGCCACTAGTGAGATAAAGTCTTGGTGATGAAGTAAATACGAAGATCCCACCCATGTCCTACAATTGAGAGAGGGCAATCCATTGCAGGTTTGAAGTTGAAATGTACAGTCATGGGCCACCTCCATTGTTTCCATAAATGACCTAAAGAATGTGATGTGAACAGGACTTCACATGGTAGTCACCCTCACCCACGTCACATTCCCCATTTAATTCACCAGCAAAAATGCCCTAGAGGTTATCGTGTGGACTCGTTCTGTTAATTAAATTGCATGGGATTTCGGAGTAATGAGGTCGTTGTTTGATGACTAAGGAATGAAAGCGGATTAGGTGTACAATGCGATATGTAGGTTGTTTCATATATCGGGATCACTCGCTTAGGTTCTAACTCATGTGTCACTTAATTCATGAAATTAGTAGGTTGTTTCATTCTCCCATAGTTTAACTACCAAACACAGGCTTCCTCTACATAAAAAAGAAAAGAGATCCTCACCGGGTCGTGAATAAAATGTGTTACGACGCATTTTCTTAGACATTGTTTCATTGGTTTTCTCCATGGCATCATTAACAGAATTTGTATATGCGCGTGTTGTTCTATAGTAAAACATTCTGTAACTTTATAATATCGGTATACTAACTTTGTATAATATGGTCGTAAAGGGGTATTGTTGCGTATACTGAACAATAATAATAATACGATAAATGCTATGAACACTAAAGTTGTTTATAAAATCGGTATACTAAGTGATGTTAAACTGTTATTGGAGGATAAATATGATACAACTATTCAAACTTCAAATGCTCGCTTGCAGTATACTAAATCACTTACAATACCAACCAATTTTATTAAATCCCAATTTTTTTTTCTCCATTCCAACATTATCGAAGGTCGAAGGAAGAAACATGGGCAAGGCCCAATGGCCTCACTCATCAACCCCATTAAGGGTCGCTTTTTTCAAAGATCTCTTTAATGATCTCCTACACTCTTTTCCCTATACGTGAAGAAATGGACCGCTAATATTGGAATCTGAAATGTCAAAAGAAAAAAAGAAGAAAAGAAGGCACCCTTTTTCCCCTAATGCTAATAATGCCCTAATTCACCCCCAAAAAAGATTTTTCCCACAAAACAATAATATGGATGGAGGAAAAATTAGAAGAGATTAGTATGGTGTATAAACACAGTGCAAGGCTGTTTTGATTATAGTTGAAGGGTCCATTTTCTCTGCCCATAAATATCCATCTGCTGTAACCTACTAGCTTCCATTTTCTGCAATCTCTCTCTCTCTCTCACTCTCTCTCTCTCTCACGTTTGGCTCAAGAACACAGCAAAGAAGAGAGACCCAAGTTAAGCCGTTAGTTTCTTGAATTTTATCCGTTCATAATCTTCTCCTAAGCATCTTCATCCCCAAGGTTGGTGTTACGATTTTCTCTCAACTTCACTTTCCCCTCTTCTCTTTTCTTGAGAACTCTCTCTCTCTCTCTCTCTCTCTCTCTCTCTCTCTCTCTCTCTCTCACGTTTGGCTCAAGAACACAGCCAAGAAGAGAGGCCCAAGTTAAGCCGTTAGTTTCTTGAATTTTATCCGTTCGTATCGTTTTTTAAGCATCTTCAACACCAAGGTTGGTGTTTCGGTTTTCTCTGAACTTCGTTTCCCCTCTTCTTGTTCTCGAATGCTTGCTAGACTCAATCAAATACGTTGCTACTTTCCCCCTTGTTAAAATAGACGGATCTAAGTGATTCTGCCCGTTTGTTTTCAGGTTTTTTTTTTTTTTTGCGGCAGTATGGAGTTCCCGAGTGAATTTTCGGAGGCCTCTTCACAGAAGAGAATCGGGGGGAGAGGGAAAATAGAGATCAAGCGGATTGAGAACGTGACCAACAGGCAGGTCACCTTTTGTAAACGCCGGAACGGGTTGTTGAAGAAGGCTTACGAGCTATCGGTGCTGTGCGACGCAGAAGTTGCGCTCATTGTCTTCTCGAGCCGTGGGCGGCTCTACGAATATGCTAACAACAGGTTTTGTTGCACTCCATGAATAAACTCTCTTCAAAAGTGTTCTTCTTATGGTGTTTTCAGTGCTCTTCTTCTTGTTTGGATTTTCACCTTTTAGGCTGAGATTTATGAATACACAATCACGAAGTTGTCAAGGCTTCTGTTTTCAGACGAAACTGATGATTAGGAACTTACTAATTTCATGATCATGACCCATCTTTGGTCTGGTTCTCTCCATTGACTGCCTTCCTATGAGCTGTGAAGCGTCTTTTGTTTCTCTTCCTAACAAGTGTCACTTACATGATCGAGGTTTACGCCTATGAAGAGATCTCCCCAGAGAGAGAGAGAGAGAGAGAGAGAGAGAGTCTTAGCACCAAGAACAACAAATATGCTGGTTGTCAAGATTTCCTCATTCTCTTGAATGAGTCTAACAACAAATATGCTGGTTTTTCTAGCACCAAGAACAACAAATATGCTGGTTGTCAAGATTTCCTCATTCTCTTGAATGGGTCTCTTCTCTCTCTCTCTCTCTCTCTCTCTCTCTCTCTCTCTCTCTCTCTCTCTAAAACCTATGACACTTTCAAGGGCCATTTCACATTGTCTTGACGTTTCCTAGGATGGAATGTCATCTCAGGAAAAAAAAAAAAACTCAGAAAACAAGTACCTTAAACCTATCAAATTAGGGTTCAAAGCATCCCAAATGGCACACATCTGAAGATTTACTCCAAGATCTTGACTTCAATCAGCCTGTTAAAAAGCTGAAAGGGTTCGGCCAATTGGGTGTCGCTGATTTTGTCCCCTCATAGTCTTGCTGATCCTCTCTCTCTCTCTCTCTCTCTCTCTCTCCCCCTAGTTAGAATTGAAGTGAAGAGAAAGGAAAGTTTTGAGATTAGTTAGGGTTTTGCATTTTGTTTTTGTATGGGTGAGCTGTGTGTATCATGTCCAACAAGTAACAACAGCACGTACGAATCTTTGGTCACGTCAGACATGATATTTCAGTTGTTCACTTGGGACAAGGTAAGAGAGAGAGTGTGTGTGTGTGTGTCATGATTCCATTGCTTGGCTTCTCTGTTTCTTTTCTTCTTTTTTTTCTAAATTTTCATTTTCTTTCTCTCTTTTATTTCTGTATTTCAAAGGGTAAGAAATAATTGCTCTGCAGAATTTTCTTTCTTCTACTTTGGGATCTCTGAGGCCCTTATCTTCAGTCCTCCACTTTCGGGATTTGACCGATTTAACAAGAAAATGACCTTAGTTTTGTCTACTTAATAAACAAGGAAAACAAGAACAATTCTAGAAAGAACCCCACCTCAGATTTCTCCACAAATTGCAAGAAACTGAGAGAGCTTTCATCTTTAAGGAAATCGTGAAAGCAAAAGCAACCCTGTTTAGATCTTCAGAATCTTATGCCCACATACATGAGAGAGAGAGAGAGAGAGAGAGAGAGAGAGAGAGAGCATCTCAGAAGAAAGTTTTTCTGGGTGTAACCTGAAAAAAGAAAAAAACAGAAAAGAAGAAGTTTTTCTGGTATTTAATCTGTCATTTCTTCTTCATGTGCATTCAGTCACTTAAGTTAATTATCTATCCAAAAAGTTCAAGAATAGAGAACAATTCATGCGCATTTGTTATGTTTAGCACATAATCAATTGTTCAAAGCAGACCAAGAACAACGTCAAGTTATGGGCGGCGAGAGAGAGAGAGAGTGGGGTTAAAGTTGAAATTGACAGGATGAGAGAGCAGGGAGGAGAAACGATAGGGTTTTGTACGAACCAACGAGAGACTCTGCAACTTTCCAGCAGTTCTTCTCACTGCATTACAAATTGGGTTCTTTCCTCCCACTGACTAGCTAGCTACTAGCATAGACAGACAATTGAAAACAATAATTTCTTTTCACCCCTTTTTTTTTAATTTTTTAAATAACCTTTCGTTCATGGTATAATCACAAAAAGGTGCTGTGCCAAGGATAGCACAGGCCTTCGAAAAAACGATGCTAGGCTTTGGGGATTCTTCTACTGCGAGGAAGACTGTTCCCCTAGGGTTATTAACCTCTGGATAATCCGGGGGTGCTTACACGTGTCGTTTTGCGTGGTTTAACTAAGAGAATGTTGGACCGATCATGCGATGGCATCTCCTGCCAGCTTGGCAGGGGATAACCAATCATTCAGCAGCTCGACGAAATTAAGGTGGCAAATTTCTATGTAGTTTGATTAGCACTTTGCCGTACTGGGGGAACAGACAAAAAATGTATTGCCCCCAGATTTGTATTTTTGTCGTCATTAGAATGTGTGCAGTGATGTGAGAGGCTTCTCAAGTAAAGTCCTACTTAATGAGATGACAAAGAGGAAAGGATTACTGCTGTTTTCCAATTTAATTGGTGTGTAGATGTCGTAAATATTCCGTCAATGTTATTGAAATTTCCATATATGAAGAGAAATCAACGTTGTATTAAGAATCACAATAATGCTCTACAACTATTTATAAGAAGATTAAAAAATGTTATTTACTTAGGTCCAGTAACTTTTTCCGTGCTTTTCAAAATCACAAGAGTAAAGCATTCGGTGTATATATGATTTTCAAACTATTTTAATTTGATTTCTTGAATTTTATTCTAAATTCCCTTTGTACTAGTTAGAGATGTACATACCACCCATTCATCTATCAAGATATCGTGAATTCATTATGATGTAAAAGCTGAGGTGACGTTCAATTTGAATTAGTACATACATATATCTTTGCGCAAAAAGTTGAGAGGGTTGAACTAGAAGTAGGTCAAAAGAACAAGAAGTGTCTAGAAGTTTTCCTTCATACCTAGTACATTTAACGTGCATTGTGAAATTCAATGTTTTGACTCAATGACTCGGAGGAAATGATCTAAATGGCTATGGCGTTCCAATGTATGCTCTTCTTCTCAAAATCTTACTTGTTCGCAAAAATTATGCTGTTTGAATAGTACGTTAAAAGATATCAAGTAAACGATTTTCATCCACCTTGTTTGGTTCTTCACAACTCTTCATCATGATAGATCCAACTAAAGCTGGCTAGATTTCACATGCATGCATCGTTTCTTTAGAATGATACTATGGCATATGTAAAGTTCAAAGTTCTTGATATCCTAGATAGTGTTTTAGATTGAGATTATCTGCAGTGAGATGCATTATTCGCTCCAACAGCTTACCAATGAATTAATTCATGTAATTACCAATTATATATGTTGCTCATGTAAAGTTAAAATTGTTGTAGTTAGAGTAAGATCTACCAGAAAAAGGAGGAACCTTAAGAACAGAAATCACTTGCAAAATTGATGAGCAAAAGAAAAGCTTACTAGACTATATGGTAGCGAGTCTTTTATTTTTGCAGATAGATACTTGCTCGAGGCTAAATAAACTTGTGTTCTCTACTGTTTATTCATATTATAGTCATTAGTTCTTCTGAAATAGACACATAGACTACTAACCGCTTGGCTAGATTGCTGCAGCTACTTATATTTTTGCTAAATCAGAATGGAATGCTAGAAGAAATCATAATTCTATGGAACCAAATTCCGTGATATCTCGTTCTATCATTTGGTAATTACACACAAAAGTGGTGGTAGTGGTAATTGATAGTTAGCAAGAGGTGAGGGAGTTGGTGGTGGGGGTGGTTATGGCGTTGATGGTCATGCATGATGGCCGTACCAGTTGCTGCGGTTAATGGTTAGCTAGAGGTTTCTAACTATGTGGATAAATGCATGATATCCGAGGAACTCATCCAAACTTAGGAGTTGATTTTAGGTATCGTAATCCTCAACTAATCATCAGATGATCCGAAATGTACCACTATAGTTTCTTATAGCTAGATAAGCCTTTTACGAGTAGGAAAGCTTCAATTGACCATCCCCCATTTTCAATAGGCTCTCATGTATGGTAGTAATTTGAAAGGAGAGAGAATTTACATTCTTGATGAAATTCAAGACCTCATCAAGACTTTTTTATGGCCTTTATGCCCTTTTCTTTCGATACTAGTAATTGTGTATCTCTTGATAAGGGTTGTTTCTTTCTTAATCCACTAGCATTATATTATTAATCCAAGGAGATAGGTTAATTGTCCCTTTGCTAGCTTAATTCTTAGGCTAGCTGATGTCTCGACCAGTGATTAAATTTATTATGATTCTTAATTTATGTAATAACTATAGCTCCTTTTCTTTTGCTTTCAATTCTACTTTTTTGTTATTTTTGCAGCGTCAGAGCAACAATTGAGAGGTACAAGAAAGCAAGCAGTGATTCCTCACACCCACAGTCTGTTTCTGAAGTGAATACCCAGGTGGAATTCATTCTCTCCTTTTTGCAGCTAATTGCAAATACAGTCCTTTTATGAGGCTGAACCATGCCATTCAACTGCCAAAAATGAATAATCTCACTTGCTTCTGGTTTGGAATGATGACAAACCATGAGGAGTGAAAAGGTTCAAATCTTTTGAAGAAGTTTCGCAAAGTCATTTACCAAACTTAGGTATGCATGGTAAGAGGTCGTATAGTCTCTTGAGGATTAATTTGGATTCACATGTCATGAGCTTGAAAACCTAAGGATTTGCATAGTTAGTTATCTCAAATTACGATTTCTTCATAATTTGAAATACCCTTACTGTAGTTTTGACAAATGTGATAGTATGGTATTATGCGCCATTTGAACATCAAGAAGACAAAATTAGCAGCGCATCGCTGTGACATTTGAGTCGAATGAATGGATGGACTAAATACTCCTAGAGTACACTTCATCCTCTCATGTGCTATAGACACACATATAGGCCGTTTACTACGCGTGAAGCGAGAAAAATCTCACAAGAGCATGTTGTTGTGAGATCAATCAATGTTTAGGAGGTGTGCAATATGCTGTTCGGCAATTGGGAGTACATTACATGTCGTCATCCAACCTTGGTTCCACCTTTATGTGTTTTTTGGTCGGCAACTTTGGTTCCACCTTCAATCGGGTTATTTTACTTTGTTTTTGCTGTGTTTCGGTCAAGAACTAATCAAGAAACTGACATGAGATCTGATGTGATATCCTTGGTTAATTTGGCACAGTGAAGCATTTCAGCCACTGAATTAGGGAACCATAAGTATTAAGAGCTTACTAAATGCCTAATAGTTTGCGAACCGAATGCCAGATGACTACTCAGGTTAAGCGCACAACATTAAGCGTCACATCATTTACGCATTTTTTCTTTTGGTTGGAAACCTAAAGGAGTGGTTTGACCTAAAGTTAAATCAGAGTTGAGTTACTTAATTGAAGAAATAATAAGTATAATGACCTTCATAAAAGAAGAGGTAAGTTTGAGTGGCTAGAAGAGTAGGTTATCCACATAATTGGTGATGAATCTTATCTTGCATGCTATATCGTTACTTTCTACTACCAATGACACTCACAGCTCACTAATGCTCCTCTTAGAAGCATAAGTAGTAGTATGCTGAGTCTATAACCCTGAAAATGTTAAGGTATTATTGACCTAGTTCACATATTTCAACCTAATAAGAACACGACAGAATTAAGGTAGCTAGCTAGATCATTGTCTTCCTTTGTTCCTTTATGTAAAAGCACTATAGTAACCTAAATTACAACACTTTTGGCCTTTTGCATCCAAAATTAGTCCTTCTTTTGCAACTTTATGTAAGATCACTATAGTAACCTATTCAGAACAGTTTTGTCAAGAGCTTCTTGCCCTCAGTATCCCAAAGATTATATGATTTGGGCCATACCAGTGTCCTGGGTTAGCAAAATTTGTCTTTGGTTTATTTAAAGTTATAGAGACATGGCACGTGATGATGTTAAATGCTTGTGTCTATCAGTGGTAATTCATCAATATGCCTTTGTATGCATGTGATATCACCTAGTTTTATAACTATATGGTACGTCGTGGCATATAATTGAATGCTAAAAAGAGTTAATTATTGTTATTTTATGAGTAACAAACCCTATTGGTTTGCCATGTTTTTAAGATGGTCACTATTATTATGATGATTCCAGTTTTACCAACAAGAAACATCTAAGCTTCGGAGACAGATAAGAGAAATCCAGGTCTCAAATAGGTGAGAGTACGTTCTAGATTGAAAATGAAAGATGCTTGATTTAATTTCTTTGCGGATTAATATTAAAGCAACACTATATGTGTAAAGGCATATTCTAGGTGAGGGTATCAGCGATTTGAACTTCAAGGATCTCAAGAATCTCGAGAGCAAATTAGAGAAATCGATCAGCCGAGTTAGATCGAAGAAGGTAAATTTTCATGTCTCTCCATTAACTATGATCACTATCAGAACTTGATTGTAAATTCTTTTCCGTGCGTTTATTGATAGAATTTGCAAATGCTAACTATTGCAGAATGAGATGCTTTTCGCCGAGATCGAGTACATGCAGAAGAGGGTGAGTAACTATCTTTTGAAATTTCTATGACTTGATTCTAGTATATTCCCAACGTGGTGATGACCAAATTACAAGTGTTCTTATTGGTTTTAAAGGGGCAGCATAATGCAAAACAATGTTCAAATTGAGTTTATTCGTAATTAAGTGCGAGAAAAAGCACCTTAAAAGATCCATTGTGTACACGTATAGCATATTGATTCTAATATGTTTTATGGCTTTCGCTGTGATTATTTTGGTTGCATGCTTAATTACTTCGACCGTTTCCTTATCTTCTCATTCCAAGCTACTTAAGGGTCTTGTGCAGGAAATTGAGCTGCAAAATGATAACATGTATCTGAGAGCAAAGGTATCTCTCTCTCTCTCTCTCTCTCTCTCTCTCTGTGCCCATGTCATATAGTCGTGATATTACCAAACTAATCATATCTCTCAAGATTTTATAATCCAAAATCTGGATGGTCATAACAGGCATAGCTATTTTGCAATTAAGAGATGTGATTAGTTGAGCTATGTCACAAATATGCAAAGGCGGGGATAACTTGAGCCGTGGATAATCATAAAAAAAACTAAGCAATTATTAGAACTTGGACATGGATAATGACTGTTAGTGAAATTGAATAGAACAAATTCTGTGTATGTAATGACATATAGATTGCTGAGAATGAGAGAGCACAACAGCAACAGCAACAGCAAGGGAGTGATCATCACTTCAACATGGCGGGATCATCATCGGTGTACGAGCCGCTGCCTTCTCAGCCTGCGTATGATCGCAACTTCCTGCCGGTCAACGTCTTGGAACCAAATCACCAACCTTACTCTCGATCCGACCACACTGCCCTCCAACTCGTCTAATTAAAGCTCAGGTACACTTCCATTTCTTTTCCCATTCAACCAAAGTACAACAAAAATTTCTACCTATATATGTGTCTGTGTACACGCCAAGCAAGCACACTTATATAAGATTAATCCACGACATAATCAGAAAAAGAAGATTTTCGATAGGGAAATCAATTTTGTTCCCAAAAAAATAAATAACCAGGCAACAGACTCATCATGTATATCAAATACATGTCTTAATCCTCTTCCTTGCGTGCAAAACACACTGTATAAACGTAACCACGTCAAAGAAATTACGGGATCATAGTTGCTCACCAGCAAATGATCGGGCGTGCTTCTTTTTTCCTCTTTTGTTTAGAATAATTTCAACTTGGAACAAAATAGATTGAGTAATTATCACCAATGCCATATGAGATCTTAGCTTCAACTTGTTAAAAAGGGAACAAAGGTGCTGAAAACTACAGGTTTAGGTTATGGAGGTGAAGATGTCATGAACTTTGGTGACCATTATTATAACTACGCTCATTATTTATTTATTCTAATCATAGTCATATCACTAATCATGTTTCTTTTCTTGGATTATCATATAATTAGTTATTTTTTCCTTTTTGGGTGCAGTTAATATGTAGCACTAGCAACTGGACGTATTGGCACTTTAGGTTATGCTTTTTAATATGCTAGAGTTAGTTGAAAGAGGAATTAATGAACTGGGGAGAGACCCATATCACAAGTTTCGCCTAAACAAAGGAAGAACTCTCTGAAATTTCTCTTCATCACTCTTCAAACTCTTCTGATGAATCTCGTGTTGTACAAGGGTTATTTCAATGTTTATATAGTACTTAAGATCTCTCTCTCTCTCTCTCTCTCTCTCTCTCTCTCTCTCTCTCTCTCTCTCTCTCTCATATACGCTTGGACTAATGGAAATGACTTCTCTCGAAATCATGCTCAAGAAAACATCATAGGATGTCGCATTTTTACATGCCTTGTGCCCGTTCCCGTAAAGATGTATGTCAAAATAGAAGTTCAAGACCACATGGGTTCGCAGTATAAGAAAGCAAAATGACTGTTTATAATGTTTGATTCGAGAATATGATCATTAGTGACGGTCGTAACAGTGGTGTGCACCACTGTTATTGATGAAGGCAAATGGATGATCTAGGCAATGGTTATCCTGTATTAGTTATAACTATAGTGACTGGCGACTGGTGGTGTTGCGGTGGTTGTTCAGATCCAACTCCTGATCTGTTTTGGCTGACAAATGCTTCACATCTCCGTTAAACTAAAAGCACGAATGACTCCGAAGGAAATTGATAGAAGTAACGACGAACAGTCCATTACACTTCTTCATGAATATATAGACAAATGATCGAAATTTGCAAAAAAAGAAAAGTCACATTCCTCTAGCTAGTAGTTACCTTCAAGAAGCAGTTAACCGTGAAGCTGTCACCTGACTAGGCAAAACAAGCCTGAGATGCAATCAAGTGGAATAAATACTACAAAATCATAGAATTAAGGTCATGCACTTGACAAATACTTGACAAATAATGATGATGAAGCAAAACCAAGGACAAGATAATCTAATTTCTAGTACGAGATCGCCCTGTTGGGTGCCGGTTGCGCGCAGGAAGTGCAGAAGCATAATATGTGCTAAGTTCAGGTTCATGGAAAATGAATATTCATGTTTACTAGGAGGAAGCCATGGCAACTGGCAAGTGCAGAAACTAGTCGTAATCCTTTACAATCACTCTCACAGAGAGCATGTTAGAATACCACATTTTCCTCCCGCCCCGTGCTCATACACGTACAAATGTATGCCGGAATGAAGAGTTTAAGCTGGCAATTGCTTTCACGCTGTAAGAAAGCAAAAATGGCACGTGATGATTGTCCACATGAGAATTAGAATTTGATCATTAGTGATATACTGGTAATGGTGAAAATGTTAGGTTTAGGATTTTAAACAAGAATGAAAGTAGAAGAATGTGAAAATGAGAGAGTGGCACACTGATTGGGAACAAAGAACTGAATTTTTAGATACAATGACACATATGGTCCGTGAACTTATGTTGTTTCTGAACTTTTAATTTGTCCAATATGATTTATGAAATTTAGCCCAATGTGCAATGTCGTCATAAACTTATAATTTGTTCAATATGGACACTGAACTTTTAGTACATATTCAATTTATTCTCTGAGCTATATGAAAATGTTTAATGTTGTCCTTCCATTAATTCAAGTTAACGGAATTTATTGATTTGACTTCCAATCTTATTCTTTTGAACAAAGGAAAAAAAGAATGTTAAACCTAAACTTGAATTAATGGAAGGATAACATTAAATATTTTCATATAGTCTAAGAATTAGATTAAATATTTACAAAAAGTTTAGGGACAACATTGCACATTGAGCCAAAATTCAGAGAACACATTGAACAAACTAAAAGTTCATGAATGACATTACACATAAGGCAAAAGTTCATAAGGGCGTGCACCGGTCCAGTTCGGTTCTAGTGGAACCGATAAATAAGGAAATTCACCACAAATCTACAACTCTGGAGTCCAGAGTAGGCGATGGAGAGGTGGTTACACTCCTCGTTGGCATCAGCAGCGATGGAGACCGAAATAACTTCTTCCAACAAAGGGTCGAGATCGAGCTAGGGGTTCACAAAATCCAAGGCACCTGCAAAACCCTAGAGCTAGCACGACAAGGAAGATGAAGAAAGGTACGAAGCAGCAAGGTATTGTGGCCTAGGCTTCTGAACCTAGGCCCCCTAGGCTCTTCGGTTATGGTCGCCGGAGCCAGCTAAGTGGTTGGCGACAGTGGGGGTTGGGTGAAGACTGGTGCTGACCATAGGGTAGAGCTGGCCTAAGAACTCCACCATCTCCTTTGTCGAATTTTCTCAGAGAGAGAGAGAGAGAGAGAGAGAGGGGGGGCAGCAAGAGTTAAAGGAGGAGAGAGAGAGAGAGAGAGATAGGATAGGAGAAGGGGAGCAAGAATTAAAGGAGGGGAGAGAGAGAGAGAGATGGGACAGGAGGGGGAGAGC
The DNA here is from genome assembly GCA_001662345.2 of Metrosideros polymorpha var. glaberrima. Taxonomy (NCBI): domain Eukaryota; kingdom Viridiplantae; phylum Streptophyta; class Magnoliopsida; order Myrtales; family Myrtaceae; genus Metrosideros; species Metrosideros polymorpha. Next base: position 6,306,953 of record BCNH02000011.1, read on the forward strand.
AGTGCTGTAGTGCGTGGGCATGAGAAATAATATATATACACACACATATATGGACCAGTTCGGTCTGGGTGGTCCGATCTGATCTAATGTCCTCGAAATCAAGAATCGGACCACCTGGCCACCGGTTCCACTTTTAAGAACTGGGAACTGGATCGATACCCTAAGGGATCGGACCAAACTGGTCGGTTCGGTCTAATTTCAAGTTCAGGCAGTCCACGATGCTCACCCCAAAAAGTTCATAGACCATTTGAATAATTTCCCCGAACTTTTACCATTGTTACTTGGGTTTTACAAGGCAACATGGCTAAGGCTTTCTTCTGGTTGGTTTAATCTCCGTGTACGTGTGATCGAGCATCTACCGAGACTATATATGGGCCGCCTTTGACCGACATTCCTCAGCAATATCTGGCCATTCTAGTATTGACCACTATTTCTACCGACCACCAACTAAGCTAGAACCACAAACTCTAACTACTCACTATGCATCAAGAGGCTTGTAGGGTCTCTTGGCTTTTCCAGAAATTGATCACAAACCCAACAATCTACTCGGCAGTGGCTATCCTGTAATCGTATCCAGACTGACAAATGCATTGCGAATGCGTTATTACACAAGGCTGAAAATACCGACTTGCTACCAATATGATCGACAGAAGGCTATTACATAATACTTTGTGAATTCTAAACAAATTGAAATTCGCAAAGAGAAGTACATCCCTCTAGCCTGCAGTTGGCTTCACAAAATGGTAAACGATCGAATGGAATAATTACTATAGACTGATAGAATTAAGGTCATGAACTTGACAAATAATGATGAAGATAATAAACACGTGCAATCCTACAATCACCCTAGAGAAAATAATAGCAGGAACGATCCAAGCTTCAGCTTGATGAATGCTTCCAGTCCAAAAAAATTTCCTGACAGCTATATTCTTTATGGCCTAATTGCCCATCAAGCGACCGACGTTCTCTTATTGGGTTCAAAGACATACTTTATGAGTGAGTCCTTGATGGATAATAACTCGGGGAATTCCTTCTTCAGCTTTAACGCATCCATCTCATTGTTGCTTCGTGGCGCAACAATCACCTTGGCCTGCTCTTCCAGCGTGAAGTTGACCCACTTGAAATCAGGGTTGATGTAGGCCTTATACATCTCCAAGATCTCGTTGTGGCTCACCACCCCAGGATTCGTGAAGTTCCATATACCCCTCAAGTTCCTCTTGGCCATCTCAACTGAAATTGGCAAAAGTTCATCCAAGATGGTCATGCTATTTGGGATGTTGACCACCTTGTTGTATCGCGAAATCTTTGTGATGAAGTTACGGGGATTGCTCAAATCAGAAGATATTGGCATTCGCACTCTAAGAGTGCAAACATTGTCATATTCCTTCAGAAGCTCTTCAACCTGGCATGAAAATGAAAAAAAAAAGGTTAGATTAGTTGACATGCTTAGTCAATCGCATTAGATGAGTAATCAGAGTGAGCTTTTCTACATTCAAAAAGGAGTTACCATGGCTTTGGTTTTAGAATAGAAGGAACCAATGAAATTTGGCTTGTCTTCCTCTTTATAACCGATGCCTGACCCCAATGGGTGTGTTTCATCATACTCAAATATACAGCCAGTAGCATAATTCATCATTAGGAGCCCATGCTCTCTGCAGACATCGGCCAAGGTTAGCGTGCCGGCAACATTCGTGCGGATTGTCTCAGGTTTGTGTGTTTCACACCAATCGACATTTGGTCTACCAGTCACTCCAGCAGAATTGAATACATGTGTGGGCTTTACAGTCTGAATATCTGCCAAGATCTGTGCACGGTTCTCCAATCGTCCCTTTCCATACTCAAATGGAATTCCTTGCTTCTCACAGATCTTCCCCAGTAGGCCACCGATCCAACCAGTTCTGCCATAAATCAAGAACTTCAAAGCAGGCTTTTGAGCAGAGGGACTGTTCTTCGGAGCTCGAACCACCATCCCATTCAGAGTATGATTATCCACAGCATATGAGGAAGAGTTGTTAACATCTGGCCCATCAAATTTTCTTTCGATCCCCGGGACCATGAGCATTCTGGGATGAGGAAGCAGTGCTCCAGAAACATCTCCCCACCAATCTGGATTGCTAACGTACCACTCCATTGTCTTTCTTAGGCCCTCCTCCCACGTGGTCCGTTCAAACCATCCCAAGTTCGTTAACCTTTGATCATCTAGGAAATATCTCTGGTCGTTGAAGGGCCTGTTCTCCACAAACTTTATGTGCGTATCATGGTCCAACTTAAAAAGTTTGCAGATTTCCTTTGCCACATCAATTACTCTCCTCTCCTTCTTAGTCCCAATGTTGTAAACATGACCCACTTCACCCTTGTGTAGAATAACTTCAAATGCCTCTGCAACATCCTCGCAGTAGAGATAACTACGTACATTCGATCCATCCCCATGAATTGGAAGAGGCTGTCCTTTCATGGCAAGTAAGATAAATTTTGGAATCAACTTCTCAGGAAATTGATTGGGACCATAGACGTTGTTCCCTCTGGTAGTTATGACAGGCAGCCCATATGATCGCCCATAAGCCATAACAAGCATTTCTGCACCAGCTTTTGTGGCAGAATATGGGTTTGTCGGGAGAAGTTGAGAAGCCTCATGATTACCGACAACTGCATCTTCGTCAGTCTCCCCATAAACTTCATCTGTGCTTACATGGATGAACCTCCTGATCTGGCCAGTGACTTTGCAGGCTTCTAAAAGGACATGGGTTCCATAAATGTTATTTTTGGTGAACTCAAAGCTGTTACCAAAGGAGTTGTCCACATGGGTCTGGGCTGCAAAGTGCATAATGGTGTCAATGGACTCGGTAAGGAGGATGAAATTGACAAGATCAGCACTAGCAATGTCCCCCTTGATGAACTTGAATTTTGGAGATGATCGCGATGGAAGCAGGTTTTTCAGATTTGAACAATAATCAAGCTTGTCAAGGACCACAATCTTATAATCAGGGTAGTTCCGAATAAGCCTGTTGCAGACATGGGATGCTATAAAGCCAGCGGCTCCAGTTATGAGAATGTTCTTTGGTGTGTATGCAGTAGCCATAGTGAAAGACTCTGTACATGAATCATAAAAATTATAGAGTGAGACTAAAAGTTGAAGGTAATAAATTAAACAAAGTTTCCTAAGTCAAAGCAGAAGGCAGTGGATATGTAATTTTGACAACAAATTCAAAAGTAATGTCAAAACTCCACAAAAATTTCCGAAAATTTAACTGGATCTTCCCTCTTGATCTGATGGTGCCATAAAGTTCATGAACTAAAAATGGAAAGACAATATCAACAAGCTTCTTTCACCATGCAACTTCTCTAGCTTCCTTTGCAAAGTCCCATATGCAGTTTTAAGGATACTTTGGCTGGAACTTTATTGGAGACATGTCATCATTCTGTCATTTAACTTGCATAGGCACCAGATCTCTGGTCCATTTAGAGAGACAATCTCAAAAGTAAAGGGATATGAAGAAGAACTTATAGAATGGGGATATAGAGAAGGCTATCTAGAGGCCCAGCAGTAAACTTGAACCTCTCAAGAAATCCTCCTTCGGTGTACTCACTAAGTCAGATAATATCGGTCACTCGGCTTCCATCTAAACAAGATATTTGAATGTAAGTTTGTGCATTCATTTTGCCACGTGTGCAGTCCAGATCTCCCCCTAATATAGTCAGAAATTTCTGCACTTTTAAACTCCTTTCCACGAACTCATCCATATCGTTCCCACACATACCCAAAGAAGAATGATCTTTCAAGAAGGCTTTTTCACCGTAAAAAGAAATGGAGATGATGCTTTCACGAGGCGATACGAAAATAAACATGAGATCATCAGTGTTCACATATATCTCCAACAAGATGTGAAGAGTGAGATTCACCGAAGAAACGCAGAGCAGAGAAACCCACAGGAACGATCATATTATAAAAAAGCAGAGTCATCATCTCCATGCTATTAAATTGCAAGGAAACCAGACAGCAAAACTCAAAATGGAAATATAATGTGCAAATCTGCATAAAAACGACAATTGACAAACTCTTAAACAGTGACTGGTCCAACCAGCTTTGTTTCTCCTTGAACAAGAACACCAGATCACATCGCTAACCGGTAAAGTATGACAACGCATCGCCAGATCTGAACCCCGAACGAACCAGATCTCAAACGTAATCCTCACTCTTCCCTTCGACATCCACAACAATTCAGCAGGATCACATCCATCAATGCCCAAAAAAAAAAAAAAAGCAAAAACAAAGGAAGCGCATTTGCGCGAAAGAGCTCATCAGATCATCACGCGAATCGAAGCGCAAAGCGGCCACACCGCATTCACAAACCACGCATCGCCGCGAGATCTGGGCTCAACCGACACGCGCTTCATCGCGACATCGCATTAATCGAACTCATCAACGACAACGGAGATTCGCACTGAAGAAGGAGATGCATTGGAAAACGAAGAACAGCAGCTTACAGAAATCCGCGAGGCGGCGCAGAGCAATCCGGTAATGGCGATCCGCAGGTTAAAGCTTATAGCTTGGCAACAATGGCGACGAAGAGAGAGAGAGAGAGAGATCTGCGACTGTGAGGGGGAAATGGAAGGTAGTTACACTGGCTATTTATAAATATGCGTCGCTATTAGCTCCTTTAATTAGGCTTTAATTAAATAAATAACCCCCATTTTCCTTGCCTCTCGTTTTTAATTACAGTGGCTTAATTAATCATCTGCTGACGGTTACCTCGAGAGGGAGAGGCCCTTGCGTGGCGTGGCCCAATGGGATCCCACCATGTCATCACATCGAGGGCGCGTGGGCCACCGAAATGGGACAATGACAGAAGCAATCTCTAAACTTTCGCTCAATATGCAATATCATTCTTAAACTTTTAATTTGTATTATGTGGTCTTAGATTTTTAATACATGCTCAATTTAGTCCATGGACTACATGAAAATGTTTAATATTATCATTCCATCAATTCAATTTTAAAGACAACATTGAACATTATTATATATCGCAGAGATTAGATTGAACATAGTTCAAGGATCCAAATTGAATAAATTCAAAGTTCAGAAATGACATTGCATATAGGCTAAATTTTAGTGATCACATTAAGTAAATTAAAAATTTAATAATCATATTACACATGTGGCCACAGTTCAAAAATCATTTATGTCGTTCCCTCTCTCAATATCATAAAAGGTCCGAGCCCATTTGAGGGGACCTCTACCGGTAACAATCCCAATCTTGCTCAAATCCTGATGTTTCAATCTATTTTAATATTTTTATTTTAATGGGGAATTAAATTTAATTAATTGCATTAATTCGAGAATTTTTTTTTATGTGGAATGTCATGGGCTATGCGAGCATCACGTGGGAGAACATCTGCTAATAATTGTTGTTCCCTTTGGCGGTGTGATTTTAACATTCCCCTTTGTTTTGTGTCCTTTCCTTAGTTTTCCTGTCCATTTTAAGCTCACATCAAATTAACCTTGTTTAGTGCTTTGAGATTGCGTTTGATAACTTGTCAGAATTTTTAATTTTGCTCCAAAAGTAATTCTGAAGCAGAAATGCGTTTGGTAAAGAATGACTTCTGGAATGGTTTTCTACTTCTGAATAAGAACTATATTTGGTAAAAAAAGTGAGTCTTTAAGGCTAGAATCAATTGTTGCAAGAAGTAATTCTTTTCTATTTTCACTTCTCATTTTCCTTTCTACGCTTGTAAGTCGCTGCCGGTCACCACCCACCACTACTGACCTCCTGTCGTCGCCCACCGCCGCCCACTACCATCACTTGCCATCGCCGCCGGACACAGGACGCCGGTTGCGGGACGCCGAATGCCGGACACGGGACATAGGACGTGGGACGCAGGACGCGAGATGCTAGACGCTCGTTGTCGGCCGCCAGTTGTCGAACGCCATTTGATAAACTTACCAAAAACAGAAATAGAATAAGGATGCGTTTGGTAAACATAATTTCTCATTTTTTGTAAGAATTGATTTTAGTAAAAATCAATTCTTGCTAGAATAAAAAAATTCTGACAAGAATGGATTTCAAATGGGCCTTGAGTAACTCTACCCACGCAAGAGTTGCTGGGTTCGATGCCAAGAATTTTTGGGTAGGTGCGTTGAGGAAATATTAGGGGAGAGAGAGAGAGAAAGAGAACGGGATAGATGGAGATTATTTAGGCATGTTTTATTTATTAAATTTTAAGCTAGTATTTTTCGTCTTTCTACCGAATTTCAAAAAATTATGATAAAAAAAAAAACTGCGCCCGGACCTGCATGTCGACATTTATAATATTGTGAAAGTTTTGAGTATCTGTGATTAAGAACAAATCAAAGTGTTTACTCGCAAATTTCTGACCTTTGCGAATGATCATGCCATATGTCCATCTAATCAATCATATAATAAGGAATGTTAATCACCCGTTATTTTTATTTAACCATTTACTTTTATTAAGATGCATTGCACCCTCTAGTTGATTAGACACGTGTAACTTGTAACTTTTTATTCTTTTAAAGTTTAATGTTGTTAAAAACCATTTTCTCTCGTTTTCAGTGCACTAGTTGTGACAAATGGATTTATGATTAAAAATGTTAGCAAAGAAGAAGATGTGGTCCACATTAAAATAATGCAACCTACCCGATGTGTACTATGAGTTTTTCTCTAAATTCATGTATATTACTATTATTATTAGTTTTCATTTACCATTTTTTATGGAATTGGATGCTGAAAGCTATGGAGATCTCATGCTTCTGATTTGGAATTCACTTAGGTCACATGGCATCACACGGGCAACATGAGCAGAGGCCCTTTACATCACATGGTGGCCTCTCTGCCAACCACAATTCTTCTATATTATTAATTTATTACCTCTACCTAAAAACAAGGACCAAAAATTCATGTCGAATTTAATTTTGTATGAGATGGGACCCCTATTTTTATGGGACTTCGATCGATTCGATTCCGTGCACTGTCGAAAATGAAAATCGATTTCTCGTTCGGTTCACTCCACTCAAACCCGCCGAGTGAAAACGATCTCGTATTTGCTCGATCGATGATGTTCTCGAGGCATTTCGACATGATCGGTAGGAATGATGGGATGGTGGCATTTCAAGCATCATCTTTCAGTACATGTTGTCCTCTTGATCAAACTCGGATCATTGTGATTCGGGACAAATGTGGTCTCGACCGTTTCCGAGTCGAAAATTGGGCCCAAATTCAAGCCCAGGTCCGCGGGGCCTCCGGAGGCCCATTTACCTTGGGCCGAGATGACACTGGGCCCAATTCCCCGTTTTAATTTGGAGAAACGGCCTTCACTCGCGGAAGTGGGCGCGTGTGTGCATGCGATCGCAGCCTCCCTTCAGCTGAAAATCGAGCTCAGCGTCGCCATTGAAGCCGAAGGAAGCTCTTTCGTTGTATCCTATCTCCGCCGCTGTTTTCCTCCCTCCATCCTCGTCGAATCCACATGGTGAATTTGCATTTTCTTGTTCAATCTGAGTCGCAGCTGCGGTTTTTTTTCTTTCTTTTTTTCCTGTCGTTTTTCCAATGAATTGACTTGCGTTTGGGAAAAAGCAGCCCTTTAGATTGGAAGTGAAAGCAGCGATCGTGAATTCGTTTGCTTTTTGGTCAGATACCCACCATTGAAGAGAGAGAGAGATTGTATCTTTTTATTTTATTTTAAAGTTCAGTCTTTTTGCGTGTACACTGTAGAGAGAGGTGATGTTGATGATGAACTCTGGTTTGTTTGAGGAAGGGGCTTGTGTGATTTGTCTAGCATAATCGTCAGTCCTTCGATGTCTGATCTCGTAAGCACGAAGAACCATTCCAAAGGATGGACTAGAGTCGTAGACGCGATTCGTTGGCTTTCAGTAATTCGTGTCTGTGGTTGCTGAAGCTAGCTAATGGGGTTCGCCATTGCAGCGAATTCATTTCGATGTAATCGTCTCGTTGTGCTATGCAGTGATGTTGAAGCGCGGAAGCAGATCGAAACGATGGTTCGGCATTCATAGCTTTAGCGTCCCGGCTCTGGTTACATCCGCCACTCTGATTCTTTTAGTTCTGATTTTGTTCTACTGGGGTAGTGATAAAAAGCCAGTGCCAGTACCGGCACATCTGAAGCAAAGATGGAATAGGTTTGACTCTCTGGTTCAGTTTCGCCCGGTGGTAGAGTTCAGGAATGGGACAGATTTGATATCGCAGATACCCGATTCTCCAAAAGCAGTGCTGTTTATAGCTCATGGGTGTAATGGCAGAGCTGTTAATTTTTGGGACAGATCTCCTACTTGCCAGCAATGCGTTGGTTTGCCTGAAGAAAGACTTCTTGTGCTTGAAGGTATTTCTAGAAGTTTCGCTGTTCTCACCGTCTCCAGTGCAGGAAGATGCTGGACAATGGGAGAGGAAAGGTTAATTGTTAGAGATATCATTAGATGGTGGGTTGGGAAGAACAAGCTTGAAAAACTTCCTCTTGTGGCTTTAGGGGCATCCTCTGGTGGCTACTTTGTTTCTGCCCTCGCGAGAAATTTGAGGTTTAGTAGCATTGTGCTGATGATTGCCGAGGGGATGTTTGATCAGATGGATGTACCAGAGGATTATCCGTCCACCCTATTTGTTCACATGCCCAAGGACACCCATAGACAGCAGAAGATAGATGAATTCATGCCAGTTCTGAAGAGTAAGGGCATCGATGTTGCTGCAGTTGAATGTGTGGAGTTTCCTTTGTCAGCGAGTACTTTTGCTGATAGAATTCCTGGTGTGGATGAAAATGTCTCAGCCAAGTTATTTGAGCTGTTTCGTAGTAAGGGCTTCGTTGATGCAAATGGGTATATGAAGAGTGATGGGCGTGCTACGCACTGGAAGAAGGCTCTCCAGGAGAATAAGAATGTATCGCTGGATAAGCAACTGGTTATTCATGTCCAGGAGGAGTTGAACCTTGCATTTGCATATCATGAAATGACGAGCTTGCAGTCCGAGAAGATTTTTATGTGGTTTGAGTCTCACATGAGCTGATTGTGGCAGCGAATTTTTCCTTTTGATTGGAATGAGCCTTGCATTGGTGCTGAAGTATCTAATGTACGCTCACCCCCGATTGCTTCTCATTCATACAGCTCCGTACTGACCTCGGCTTGAAAAATGGAAACAGACGCATAAGTTTCCTTGTTGAGTTTAGGATGTATAGAAACGTGAAGCATCAGCAATGGACACTGACCGAAAAGGAATGCATAATTGATCAGTCCCAGACACGACAAATCGATCATATGCAAAATTCCCGTCTGTTGGGTGAAAGTAATGCTGGATGTGAAATCAGATGTTGTGAATCAAAGGGTGATCAACTGATGCTTTGTTTTGTTTTTAATGATGGCTGCCTGTGTGGTACCTCCCTTTATTCAACTAACTTTCTTGGTCTAGCCTTATACATATCTGAACAGAGTAGTCCTCTTGGCACTTAACGTTGTAAGTTGATACTTCTCTCGAGGGTGTCATACACACCAAGAAGTAGATGGTAGAGAGACATGACGCATGATTCAACACAGTTTTGGGAACTTAAATTCAGTTGTTATCTCATCAAAGACGGGTACTTGAAAGAAGCATCGACAAGAGATTTTTTGAATTGCTAACTCTATGTTGGTAAATCTGATTTAGTTACTTGAGAACATCTTGTTTAGCAATTTGATTCTAACCTCGCAGTTGTCTAAAAGATCACAAGACAGGACAGTAATCATCTCTAGATTCCTTAAATTCCTTTCCTGTTGTCAACATGAATTACCTGGCCAACCTCATGAACTGGCCTCGTGATTTCTATTTCTTTGCAATGCGGGAAGCCGAATGGCAGTTGTCCTCCTTTTTCTAACCCCTAACTTTCATTATGACTTGGCTGTTGAGTTTTATCAGTCTGTAAGAAGGTATCTGGTCATGCATGAACTTCAGTCGAAGAGCCGGTCCTGATCTTCCAGCAGATTCATCTTTCTTGTCTGTTCTCTCTTTTTCTTTTTGTTTGGCCCCTCTTCCCTCCTCTTTCTCTATTCCATTGGATAGTTCAGACAAGATCGGTACTTTGAGGCTGTATCTGTTTTACTGTATCAGTATGTTCATAACTAGTAAGATGAAGAAAGAAGAGTGACTCGCTGTTTGAATATATTCATGGTTTGGCAGGACAGAGAGTGTTGTTGCAGAAGCAGACACTACTTGATGAAGAATTGCTTTAGGGAGAGCAGATCTAGGTGCAGTATTTCAAGCTCCTACTGAAGACTTGAGAGAGAGAACATATCTGATGTTTGCAATTCTAGAATTGGAAGAGAAAACATTCATTGAGCATTAAAAATGTCCACAAACTATCCATCTCAGTGCTCTATAACACTCGAAACAAAGCTAAAAGCAAACCAACAACCCATTAAAAAAAAAACCGCAAATCGACGCTCGAACTGCTGATATAACAATCCTTCAAAGAAACATCAAAGAAAGGTCTTTCCATAGCTATGGTTCCATTTCAATCCCGGGGCTTCGTATGCCCTTCATTGGCAAGCCGGAAGAGGCGGGCCTGAGCTGCTGCAGCCGAGTTCGAGCTGAGAGCCGTGGTGAAGCTCTCTCTGACCTGCTGGGTGGTGTAAGGGAACCGCGCGTTGACCATGGAGTTGAGGAACGAAGCTGTCCCTTCCCTGTAAAGCTGGCCCAGGCCGTCGTGGCGGGTGTTGGAGAGTGCTTGCATCAAGTTGAGGTTCGACGGGAAACCGGGCATGCTGGCGACGCCGAACGTGGTGCCCACAGTGCCCCACCACCCTAGCAAGCCCCAGATCACCGTCGGGTGGGTACTCCAGAAGCTGCATTTTTCGTAAATACCATGAAAAATGTTAGTGTCTGTGTAGGCAATTTAGGTGTCGTCCTTTTGGTTCAGAGAGAGTAAATTTCAAATCAAATCTTAGATGTTTGCTTACTATCCAATTTAGGTAATTTGACAAACCCAAATTAAAGATAGAACGCCTATAGGTTTCTCTAACCAAAATAGAATGAAAATTCCAAATTTCACTTGGTTAACTTAATTTTTCTGGTAATGTTTGATTCGACGTCACATAATCATGTCTTCATGTCAACAAAACACTATGCATACTTTTAATAAACATCTTCCCGAGGTTGCAAACTTACTTGCATGTCCCAGTGAATGGATTTGAGTTCGGATCGAACGGAGGCGTGGGAATGGTGGGAGTGCCGGGGGTGCCCGGAATAATAATGGGGGTGGTCGGTGGGGAGACAATCACCGGAGTGCTCGGTGGGGAGACAATCACCGGAGGGGTTGGTGGAGTGCCGCCTGGAGTCGGTGGATTATAGTAAGATCCGCCACCACCGCCACTAGGAGTTGATGGGGGTGGGTTATAGTAAGATCCGCCGCCACCCCCGCCGCGAGGAGTTGATGGCGTCGGGACGTGCGGCGGGTTTCCACAGTTTCCGGTCGGCGGTGTCGGGGTCACATGGTAGGGTGGCGTGCCGCCTCCGTGGTGCGGCGGTGAAGTCCTGTGTGGTGGACTCTGGCGTGGAACTGCAGTCAGTCACCATAAGTCAAAACATTAGGATTCTGAACTCTCCTCCTTTTTCGAATCATTCGGTGCAAAAGAGAATAAAGTCAGAATACTTGAAAAGGTCTAACATGTCGCATAAACATCATTTCAAATGGAAGAATGACATGAGGAACTAATACCTTACATATTCTAAATTGTCTACGTCATGATGAGAGGTGAGGAAGCATCTTTCTTAATAACATGAACCGTCTTATATCAGTCTTAAATACATCGAAAGCTTCATGCAAGACAATAGCTCCAAAAAGAAAAGAAAAAAAGAAAATGGTTGCGTCGTCGCGACGAAGATCGGAAAATATGTTCATCAGTAGCATGTGAAGCCTCATCTATGCAAGTGTGTTGACTAGAGACAGAGAGAGAGAGAGACCTGGAGGAGGAGTGCCAATGGGAGGTTCAGGAGCGTAGTAGTTCTTCTTGTCATCAAAGCTGGCCTCGCTCGCCACAGGAACGACCAAGTTCTGAGCCACAGCCGCAACGCAAAGGCACAGCAAGAGGCCCACGCTTTGGCCTTTCTGTTTTGCCATCTCTCCTTTGATTCTCTCTCTGTGACAACAGAAGAAGAGATCAACAAGAAAGAGAGAGAGCTTGGGAAGAAGGGAAACCGCGCACTCGAGAGTGATGAGAGAGGCTTGTGAAGGAGCGGCTCAATATAAAAGAGTCGAGACCACAGAGAGAGAGAGAGTGAGTGAGTGAGTGAGTGAGTGAGGGAGTGCTCAAGTCTCAGTAAATAGAAGCAGGTCGGACGATGAGGTTAGTTGATGTGTTGCAGAGCGCATTTACACGCGACATTAATGTTCATTACACTCTCTTCATGATCGACTGTCTCTGTGCATGTGTTTTTTGTTTTTTTTTGTTTTTCTGAAGTGTTCTTATCTTAGCTTGCGACACAACATGCAAAGTGTTGTATGGAACGCAACAGCTATTGCCGTTAGCTTCTCTTCCATTCAATTTCCTCTGTGTCTTTCGTGTTTAGTGTTCATTAGTTTTCGTAAACCGGCATCGGTCAGATAATTTAGTTTTAGCATAACATGTTATCTTACAAATACAAGCATCTACTCTACACGTTGATCGTAATATCATCGATTGCACATTTGGAAGCAGTTACTTTGTGAATCTCCCAGCTTGTTTTTCAGTTCATATACGCAAGGTTATAGATGGTTTCAGGGTATGAATCCAAGAAAAGAAAAGTGTGATATATTGACAATTTCACTCTCTTCCCGTAAGCTAACACTTACTGTTTGTTCTCAGCAAGAAGGTTCACTGCAATATTATTTTCTTGAAATAGTCTTTGATCCTTTGGTGGCAATGGAATGTCTTCAATAAGGTCGAATTAGTTGTTGGTAATGTGGATCGAATTAACTTCATGGACGCGATTGCTGATTTCGCTGAACGACGACACTAGCTTGATGGCATTAACATTCACTAAATCCAACTTTCATAATGTGCTGTAGATGGAAAAGTCCACTGTACAGTAAATGCAGATATATATAAACTATGATAGATCCAACTATATCCTACATGCTAGACATAGCTGTAGTAAATTTTACAAACATTCTCATGGACCCTTAGGTTTAATATTATTCAAAACTATGGCCTGGACATGGAATAATATTTGGTTCCTTCTGAAACCTTCTATAACAGAGCCAAATTCAGGTGATTCGCTCTCTTAAATGTGCTTAATCACGTGATTGATATGGTGTAGGGCATAAAAGGATGGCGACAACTAAGTTATCACTACATTAATATTCAGAGTTCGTAACGATAAACATGCGAAGACGACGCAACTGTAGTTCTCACCCCCCAACTATCACCTCGTACGGCACATTAAGACCATCACCATGAAGAAAACCTAGGTGGTCCTAAACCATCGCCTTCATGACAGATCTGGAAGATTTTGTGTCGCCCACCTGATCGTCAACCGCGGAATGTCCGGTTTCACTTGCCTTACAGTATTTTTCACTAATAAACCACACTTTCCGGTTTATTTGGAGTGCTCTCGAAGTGAAGAACATCCGATGAGGATTATCATCGGCATGCGACGACTGAAGTGGCGCGACCGTGGCGTAAAACACTGTCTCGTTCGGTACATATGACTGAAGCTTCATCTGTCAGCCTTGAGGCAAGGTCACGGGAATGAAAGGACGCAAACATTTTCAGAGTCGATATTCTCGAATGACAGGCAAGAATCTTGGGAGTTTCCTCACTGCATCTGCTCCTGAGCTCCTGGAAATTCCATTTTGTCAACTGTTTTTTCTTACCTTTTTCTTTTATGAAAAAAGAATGATGGGAACTAAATAATTCTGTAAGATCTTCTTAAGGGGCTTCTAATCCCAAGAGCATCATCACTCATCCAAAGATGGTGGCTTTTGGTGGTGGTTGAAGATCCCATTCAAGACCCGTCAATGATTTCTGTCTTCATTTAAGGAACTTGCTCTTTCTAGTGAACTGTAGCCTTCTGAGAAATGTTATTCAAACAGTTAAATAGGTTGATTGAGTAGCTAAGAAAAAGCTTGGGGATCTTCTTGTTCTTGGCATGGAAGGTCAGGTGGGAGCTGTCGAGATTTAATGGCAGTGACAGAGGAGTTGGCGAGGCTTGTAAAGAACAGGAGTTAATAAGACAGCAATGAGTTGGAGGTTTTTTTTAGATTTTTTTTTTTAAAAAGAGAGAGAATTTTGAATTTATTTGAAGGGTCTTGGGTCTTGGGTCAATTGCCATGAAAACATGTTATTTATTTATTTATTTATTTATTTCACTAAATATGTACATTTATAGGCTAATTCCAATTCAATTCAGTAGGTGACTGTGAAGATCAGTGTTGCCTCTTTCACAACACAGCACGCGCCTTTCAGCTGTCACATTTAGGAGGGGCACAGTAAATGCCACCCCAACAAGACTTGCATCTTGGTTTTGAAATCTCAATTACCCTCCTTCAAAATGCATGAAATCGAATTGCATTTGGAAGCAACCGATGGCACAACTGCCGTTCGTTCGTGTCGTTTTGTCGTTCTTTCGCTCTTCTCCTGTCTCATTGACGCTCAGTAATTGTTGTTTGAACTCTCTACCGACGATATAAGGTGATAGGATCGGAACTTTGACCGGCAAACTTTCTCGTACGACATTTGGTGGGAAGAATTTATTTTGCAATGTAGGACACACTTGTATCATATGACCCCACCATATCTATGCTTGTTAGTTATTTACTAAGGTACAGCTTTTCTTGAGAGGGGGAAAAAAGAGATGGAAGGTACATTTTGCGTTGTGACGGAGGAAAAACGCGTGGGTTCCACAAATATCTAAGCCCTTCATTTATGTGATCACCGGATTGCAGTTGCACAGCATGTGGAGGGGGGCACCAGAAGAAGTAAAAAAATTTCTCATCTTTTCGTGCATGAACGACGATGTTTACTTGCCCGAATCGGATACAATCGATTCAATCTCGATTACCAAACAATGTGCGTCTCGTGTCATATGCGAGTTTTCAGAGCCGACATGAAGCGCCGACTCCGACTAAGGCCATTTAACACTTTAGGTGTCCAAAAGTTTAGCACGCTTGAGATGACCTATAATTTCTGAGCATAGGGTAAATCCCAGGAATCAGAAAAGAGATTACCAGCAAAGTTGCATCAATTGGACTGAACAGTTAGGTGACTGAATACTAAGGGACCTACTATTGGCGTTGTGTTCCCATTTTGCACCCAAGTAGGTCATTAAAAGGTTCAAGGATGAACCAGGAGAGGTACCCACTCAGGGGTTGGAGACCTCATAAGTGTTCATCCATATTCTCATCTCTCGCGAAGAAAAATCTATGGAGAAATTAGGAGTGCAAGTTGTGCAAGCATCAGCACGTTAAAATAAGAAACGCATTCAAGTAGCTCGCCAAATTACTTGACAAACACTGAAAGCCCTTGTAGGTGGAAACACTATTGGCATTGTGTTCCCATTTGATCAGATCAACAAAGCAACATTGCTTATCCATTGGGAATGATAAGCTAAGCTACCGACTCTTTTTTTTTTGGGTATGATCTAAGTGTGTTCAATTCAATTTTCTAAATTTTTTTTGGGAAAATATAAAGGACTTTAGGTTAAAAAGGTTTTTCGAAATGCAAATAGTGTTTGGGAAATTGTAATTTGAAAGACTTTAGCTTTAGTTTAAAAGATGTTTGAAAAAATCACACTTTGTAAATGGTCTTGGCTGCGATGCCCTTGCTCGGACCAGGCGATGACCTTGCTAGCCCACAGTTGAAAAAACAAAAAACAAAAAAAGTAATAAAAATTTCAGAAAAAAAAACAAAATAAAAATAAAAATTACCAACATCATCGTCAGCCATGACACGTAGGACAGCCGAAGTCCATGTCAATGATTTTTCTATCCAAAATTGGCATGATGAACTATATTGGCAAATCGTTAAAAGATTTATGACTCAATTAGCACAAATATAAATGTAAGACTTTTTTTTGTTCTTTTCCCAATACCATCGACCATCACAACTCACTGAAAATTGCGTGATGTTGAGAAGGGCATGACAAAAAAAATCAAATACCTCGTTTGGTTGTAGTAATAAAATGAGACTATAATGTAATACCTATTATTTGGTTTGACGAATGGCATGTAATATTAGGGTGAATAGGATCCCCACTCCCAAAATATCCTAAAATAAGAATCAGAGGGGATCTAATAATAATTAGTCAATCATGACTATTCATGAGTTTAATACCCGATATATATTATTAAGTAAATCAAATCTTTATTTTTATTTTAATAATTTATTTATGATTATAATTAAAGGTTGGCAGACAACATGTGATTATACTAAAACAAATATTATTTATTGCCTAACTGTAGTATGATTGAAATAATAACAATATACTATTTGAGGATTGATTAATATAATTAGTGATATAAAGATAATATAATACGTAACTGCAAAAATCTATATTCATATAATGTGTGATTATGTTAACAATAAGGTTAGTCATTATAGGTGTTATTATTATACAAATAATATTAACAAATTTATAATTAATAATCTAATATCGGTAAAGTAAATGGGAAAAATAGTGATAGAGGTAAGTTGGGAATAACTATTACAGACAGGTCGTAAAAACGCAATAGCTATTACGGCCTTGGTTATAAGAGGGATTACGCTAATAGTTGTTACTGCAAGCAAACACCGTAACAGACCCTCAATTTGTAATGGATCTATAAAGTTTTAACCATTACAACAACAAAACGTGCTAAAAATGTTCTAGGAACCTGATGCCGAACCGATTAGCAAGGGAACGTGCCTAGGACTGAATCGATCGAATCGAGCTTGTTCCAGCCAACACCTAGGTTGAACCGACACGGTTGCAAAACCCCCATGGAACAATAGAAATGCCCTTGATAAGACTAGGTTGCAACACTGATGAAACCAAGTGTTTGGATGGAACAAGAGTTACAGAAGTAAAACTTCAGGATTTTGGTTGAAATATGGAATATGCCTATTGCTTACTTTGTGCTGTACGTGGGAGCTAATGCGGGAATCTGCAACCCGTACCAGTTCTCATTGAATATCAGAGGGCGCACCTCGTTTTACAATCCAGGGACAGCGCTATACCTGAAGGCAGACAAATCGCGTGGCACGACAGAGACCAAGACTCCTCGGCAATCTTTTCATATGTGCATGCGACAAAGGGACTATCCAAACCTGGAGAAAGCAAATCAAGATTCCGAGGATCTTAAGGACCATGCCTAATGGTCAAACATTTCAAGGCCCTTCTAATGGTCGGAATGAATTCTTTCGACTGATTTCAAGGAAAGAATGCTTCAGTCCCCAGCATGATGGTCAATTAAACAGTTAAAATTCATTGTAACGTAACCAACATTCCCTACAAATCCAGGCATTTTACACCACAACAGGGTTCTCTAACCGTGCACATTTTGTTCAATGAGTACCGAGAAAGTGTCCACACAGATATTACACATTTATTTCTGTGAATAAGGAATTGAAAAGAACAAGAATTGTCATCTACGCTACCTCTTTCTGGCACTAATTTTTTGGATTCAGATTCTGGACAACCTTACAAAATTTAGCTACAAGGAAAAAGATGCAGTTCCATGCAGCAATCATGTCGAATTAACTACAGGAACCTCAAAATTTAGCACCAAAACAAAGGACTGCCTGTATTTACAAACGATTCTTACAAGGATGTTGGTTCTTTCACACAACAAGAGCCATCTGGAAGCAGTCTGTGACTTGTCGGCTTCAATCCTCCACGAAGCCAATGTTTGACAAGGGTATTCTCCAGCTTCCTTACCTGCAAATTTGTTTATGCAAAAACAGCAGCAAATATCTATTATATGCTCAGCATTCCAGAGAGGATCATTTCCATGAAACAATGAAGAGAGCACAGTAAAAAACTTCTCTTTAATGTTTTTCACACAACAATCTTCCCTTTAGGTGGGCACTCAAACTAGCTAAACATATTCAGATTATACTCTTTAGAAACTGTGTCATTTGTGCGACAGACCCAATGTTTCTTGCCCTTAGCATGCCAAAGCCATGCAATGGTACACAAGGAAAGCATGTTGTCTTGGCCTACATTAGTTTTTACCTCTTGACTTTTTGCGTTGAAAGCTATTTTTGTCATTTATCTGCTTGCAATTTCCTAAAATTCAATCTTTAGACTAAGCTCAAGCTTGTCACCAGACTCTAAACATATTTCTACCATATCATTCATCAGCAATTGTGAGCATGAAAATATTTTCAAAATTTAGTTCAGTTGGCTCAAAAGTGGTTAGTGTTGATCGCAAGTTTAATTAAAGAAAAGATTCAAACGAAGCAGTAGAGAGAAATGGGCACTTCAAAATACCCAAGAACAAATAATTCCGCTTGATTGAGATGTCATCCACATGATACAAGCAAGATGGCTTAAAAGTATAAGCACACCCTCTAAAGCTAAAGGGTGAAATTTATGATACAACAGCGAATGATTTAGTGCACAAAATGCTAGGTGGCAAGTACCAATATGTTGAAAAGATAAGTGTCGCATCATGAGACTGCTTCAGCAAATCAACTCGCACTCAAATTTATGGAGGATTACAATGACTGCATTCCAGTAATGTTGGTCCCATGAGGACGAGATGAGAAACTTTTTTTAGTGTTCCGGATATTTCAAAAAACTTACTTCCAAATGCAACTATACAATGGGGAAGGAAAGTCAAGATAACAAAGGACCTAAGGAACATAAGGAATGAACTTGAGTGGAGAAAACCTTAGTGATTCTTTCGTTTATTCTTTCCAACAGAGATGCAAAAAGTAGGTCTACATGGAGATGAAGTCTCCCTTACAATTAGAACCTGCTTGAATGACAATCTTCTTTGCCAAATATCCCTCCATATTTTCACCACTACTCTCGTATGCATAATAAGCTAAAGGTTTATATCAACATTATAAAGAGAAAACCAGCATATGGAAATCGCATAACTTTCTGAAAAACATCAATTGTGCAGCAAAAGAACCCATGGGCAGTTGTATTCTAGACAAGGGGTAATGAAAAAGGGCGTAAGCACTTAGAGTTTTAAGATGAAATTTGCTACCCAAATTAATTTATTTTATACTTCATATCCAATCTTTCAGTTTCTTTATGTGGCTTGGAAATGGTTATAATTTGTAGCAAGCACCCATAGTGAATCAATAAAAAATGTACAAACTACGAACAAGCTGACCAGTCTCACGATAGTTGGCTCTTCAGCAAGACTAAAGGGCTGGGTTAATATAGTAAGAAATCCATTTCGATTTCCATAGACAATATCTGTGAAGGGACGATCTCCCACCTAGAAATCAGAATGACAAGTTAGGAACATTCACAGGGAAGAAACTAGAGCAACATCTAAAGAAATATAAGTGTACTACCAGTATAAGGCGTGAGGAATCATAGCCAAAGTGGTTTTCAATTTCTTCAGCTGTTCCAGCTGGTTTCTTCACTCCTAATAATTACACAAAATACGTAAATCAGGACATCAAAGCAAACAGTTTTCATAAGAAAACAGAAAGTCTACATTCCTTTCCTCCCATATTCCACCAAAAAAGAAAATGGAATAGCTAACATTAACTTAGAGAGCTGAAAATAAAGAAGTGTAAATTCTGATAAATGAAGTATGCTAAACAGAGAATAATTACTAAACAGCCAGTACCAAGGACATAGACATACTATATCTCTACTACCGTGCTTTTATAATTATTTTAACTGCCAAGATTGTCCATTTATGAAAACTGACTGATTGAGAAAGAACATGAATGCTAGAGCCAAGTAAAAGCTCACTAGGTTGCTAAAAAATATAGAAATAACATTATTAGGTCTCTCAAAAATGTTAGGATTATCTTATTAGGTTCACCCCCAGAATTTGCTTATCCTTCTCTTGGAAAAAGGATAGTACTCCCACCATTTAGCAAAGTTCAATATTTTAGGGAGAGAAAAATATAAACCATGAAAATTCTTCCCACCAAAAATATTAGTAGTTAGCTTTCGCATGTTGCATCCCCACAACTACATCAGTTTCTCACATGTGAGAGAGCTATTAATTTGGATCCCTTGCAAGACTTTTAGATCATGGATTTATATATTTTCTTTTCTGCTTGTACCAAGTCACTACCAACACTCATGTAACCCTTTGACAATTTAGGAACTGTTTACTCCTGTTCTACGACTAATAACCATGTGGGGTTACATTTGGTGCTTAGGGTAAAATGACCACTTAGGTGTCCTCTGCAACTTAAGGCTTGTTAAAGACTAAAGAATAACCTACGATAGGTTTTCATCCTCAACTGACTCAGATGAGATGGCAGTCATGAGCTTGCAAGAGTTTCATTTCCATCTTCATTTATGATTAGTTAAGGATATCAAAGGCAATCACATAAGCATGACGATCAGTGCCCTATAAGCAAAACCCAAAGCTTTCCAGAGTCGCACAATCTATCGATATTGGCAGAGACATTTAGCATGGATACTAGAAACCCATTTGCAAAAGTTCCCTCGAAAAACGATCAAAACTGAAATACTAAATAACTTACTATGCCTTATAACTTTTATCCCGATTGCCCACTCGAGTGCTTTTGCTTTCGAACCATTATGGTCATATTCCAGTAACCCTGTATCACAAATTCAACGAAGACAGAGACAATGCCAAACGCATTACATTCTCGAGCAATAACCAACACAATGACTTTCAAATTCAAAAGCTTCAACCTAACATTACCAGCAGAATTGCTAAAAACCGCGATATTGTGACCGAAGACCGACTTGCATTGCTCTATTGAAGAAGCATTAGGGCCCCAGAGCTTCAACGAATAAGGCGCAGTGAGGGTATTGTCCTTATCAAACACAACGCCCTTGAAACCCCTCCTCTGCAGCTCCGCCCAATCGATGTAGCGAATATCAGGGGCACAGACGTGCGGCAGCAACAGATGGCGGTCCCTCGCAATCACAGAAGCCGAACAGACAATCGCCTCCAAGTTAATCCTCTGCCCAATCGCGGCCTTCACGTCCGCCCACCACATGCTTGTGAAAATTCCTCTATGGCGCTTCTTGGCCCTTTGTTCCGCCCCTCGCTCCAAGGACGGATCTTGATCTCGTTCCCGATCCTGGGTCTCCGGGCTCTGGCCTTGCGATTCGTTTCTTTCAACGGAAGAGTAGAGGTTCTGAAGAAAGGTATGGTTTTGGCTCTTACCCAGATGCTCTCGCTCCTCGCTGCGGCTGCTCGTGGTGGTGAGGAGGAGGAAACAGGTCTCGACTAAGCTCGTCTGCGCCTTGGCGAGGCCGAGGCCACTGGGTCGTCGCTTGAAGCCAGGGCCGAAGAGCAAGCGCTTGGGGAAGAAGGGGCGACAGCAACTGGAGAAGCCAACAGTGAAAGAGGGCGATTGCATCTTGAGTTTATTGGTTTTTCTCTCCCTCTTCGGGACCACAAAAGTTACAAATATATATATTTCAGAGTGTCATTGCTTCTTGTGGAGCTTGAAGAAGGAATCTCTTTTGCCCCCAAATTCTTCTGCGGCCGGTCGATCAAAACAATGGCGCACGGGAGCTTAAAGTGAACTCGCAATGCGGCGATCCTACTCGGATTTTCAGATCACCATCTCCCTTCGAATTCGCATCAACGTGGAGATAGAATTGCAAGAGGATATCATGCGATCCGTACTTACGTATTGGGGCAATCGGGAAAGAAGGGGAAGGGATCTCATGCCTTTATGTATTCAAATGGGTATACAATTCATTGGGCTCTGAGTTACAAAGGGACGTAGAGATAGGAAGCCAATTCAAAAGAGCTTCAAGACTCGGTATGTTTAGCAAAAAAATGAATAATTTAAAAAATGAATTTTTAAAATTTGTTTGTCTGCATCATTTGAAATAATCAGTAAATGAAATAATTTTCGTCGTTGATAACAATTTATGTGTAAGTATTCTTGTGAACGATTAAAATATGTATCGTTCGTTCATTTCTATAATCGATACAAGTAGTAATTTTTAAGAAAATATTTTTTAAATCATTCATTTTTCGCGAAGTAAATGAAATTTGATTACAAGAAAAAGGTCTCTAGTTCAGACCATTTTGAATTTACAAGTTTGTTTGCAGTGATGACGATAATAATAATAATAAAACGAGGCATAGCTCTAAATGAGCACATCATGTCTGTCAAATCCCTCGTCACCGAGCCAAGGAAATAGGAAAATGATAGCATGACAGCACCATAGATTTGTCCGGTTTCCTAGAATCCCACTTGGTGGGCCACCTGACGGGTTTCTTTAAATAAATAAATAAAAACCACTAAATCAAACGAAAAAAAAAGTAAGAAAATAGAAAAGATACTTACTAGAATTATTATTGATATAAAATATCTATTACATTCGATGTGAAAAGACCAGTTTAAATATTTTTATTACCGGACAAACAAACGTGGGAGTTCTCTTAATTACGTATTCAATATAAAAAAAATTTCACACTTGCAGTCATGAAAAAAAAATTCATCATTTAACAAAATGAATACAATTGTCAAAATTAAAACTCGAATATCTAATTTACTCAAACTTAAAGCATCCATAAATGCTGCTCGAGTCATGTTAACTCGAAAATCAATGTCTCATAACTAACCAAAATTGGAATTTATTTAATACTTTTCAAGTATATTGAGATTGTTTGAATAATTTTTTTTACCTCACTGTTCTCTTTTTTTTCGTACAACCCCACTGTTTAACCATGCTAGCCAACTTCAGAATTTTTTTCACTTGGTCAGTAATACTTTGAAATTTCATTAAATTAAGTGAAAATATATGTATGGTTACTTATTTGACTTTTATTGTATCTCTAATTAGTGAAAAAGTTTTCGAGAGTACACTATAAAAAAACTTGAGTTTTACATTTAAGTAGTGCCAATTCCTTTTGAATGGCCATTTGTGGTCAACAAAGCACCATTATCCATATGGGAATGTAAAAAAAGTCATGAATTTATTGTACTTTTGTTAATTTAGTCATAAATCTTTTAATTTGCCAATTAAGTCCTAGACTTTTCATATTTTGCTAATTGAGTCTATCCGGTCAATTTTGGTTGTAATTCGTTGATGTGGATGCTAGCTGTTCTACGTGGCATGACCGACGCTGATATGAACAAATTTTCATAATATTTTAATTTTTTTTCTACTTCTTCTTTTTGCTAGTGATCGGCCAACGGCCATGGTTGGGCGGGTTGGCCTTGCTTGGGCAAGGGTGGCTGACGCTCACCACAGGCAAGGCCCTGCGGGGCAAGGGCGAGCCTCGGCAAGGGCTCCCCTTGCCAAATTTGGCTTGGGCGAGGTCAACCCTTGCTTGGGAGAGGGCGAGCCTTGGTGAGAACTCCCCTCGTCCGGTTAGGCCTCACCTGTGGCAAGCAATGGTCACCCTCACCTAGGCAAGGCCAGCCCGCCCGACCATGGCCAGTGGCAAGTGGCCAGCCACCGACAACCGACAAAAGGAAGAAGAGAGGAAAAAAAGGAAAGAAAAAAATTCGAAAAAATAACAAAAAATAAGAAAAATATTAAAATATTATTAAAAATTGTGCACGTCAGCGCTATTCATGCCAAGTAAGACGTCTAGCATTCACATCAGTAATTTTCGACCAAAATTGGCCAGACAGACTAAATTGACAAAGTATGAAAGTATTGAAAGATTTATGACTGAATTGGCAAAAATGCAATATATTGAAGACTTCTTGGACAATTATCCCCAATAACGGTGCCGTTACCCTAGCAACATCCTAAGAAATATGAACGTTTCAAGCGAAATTTCGCCTCAATTCTTTAAGGGGTTAAAGTGCTTCGACCTTCGAACCTATCCGGACCCGATTTGCCATCGAGTAAAACCTTATCGATCTCAAAAAGGTGACTAGATGAGAGCCCGAAATGACTAGGACCAGATCGAGAAGAAATCATCATTCTTCTGTCGTAACCAAACCTAATATGGACAATGCGAAAACCATCCCTGGATCCCCTTCATTTCCCTCGTCTTCTGTCATAGGAAGTAATTCCATGTTATCTACAACCAAGGTCAAGTAATAGAGAGAAATATTTCAAACAGGTGAATAATTTGCAGTCTTAAAATGTTATCAGTAGCTTCGCTTGCATGAACATAACAGCAGTCCCTGATACACACTGCGCACACAATACTGCTCAATATCTCTATATATATACAACACATCACGCATATCATCCGCCTTTTACGTCGCTAGGAACGTCCGACATCAGTTGGCAATCAACTAACAATCTTTCTCTGGGCTTATAACTTATGCAATACAAGCGAGTAGCTTTTGCTTCTGAAACTAGGGATGTATAATCAATTTGTGAGCTGCCAATCTGATGCCTGCGTATCCTTCGTAGTCGTAGGTTTCCACGAACAAGCAAGCATCCAACTTGGTGGTTGGAGTGAGGAGTGTCCGAAGCTCGCTCTCATTGAAGACAAGCCTTCTTGTTTTCCCGGAATCCTCCCTCTTGCATACTATTGTCTGCTTGGATGCTGTATTTGACATGCTACTCAATCACAAGAGAGGAAAATGAAATACAAGCGTTAGTTTTAATTGATTGCCCCAAAACTATTCTTTTCTTCTTGCGGTATAACCTTTTGAACGATGCCTTTTTCGAGCAAACACAAAAAGTAGCGTCGATTTTTAAAGCTTTCCACTCAAATTTCATGCGGTACCAGAGCCGATAGTCTTATGTTCAGATCTCATCTCATCGGTATCTCTCTCTGTAACCGAAATCAATCTTCACGCTGTAATTTTAGGAAAAATTCTGGCTTATGTCTAAGCAATCGTGTCTGTGATCTAGTAATGAACATTCTAGTTTGGAAACATACCGCAGCCTCACAGAGGGGGGGTTCCATATTCGATGCACAACGTTTCTCCACTCAGAGTTGATCCCGAAGCTCGAGTACAGCCTTTGCAACATCCTGTCGAATTCTTCTAGCTTCGTGCTCAGGATGTCCGGCGGGTCGACCACGAAGGTCAGCTTCAGGTGGTTGTCATCGCCCCAAAGCCCAAACCTCACGTTCAGAGAAGCACAAGAGATTGGCTCTCGCACTGTAATAAACGAAGAATAAGAGTCATCTCTGAGCGAAGGAATTGAAAATTCTTTAGCGTCTGGAAACCTTGGAACGTTGTTGTTGTTGTTGTTCGGGCTGTCATCTTGTTCCCTCAAAAGGTTTATGGAATCTGTCTATAAATAACCAAAAAGTAGTGACAAAAAATTAGGTATGGAGAGTCCGCGTCGAGAGAAAACACATAATCACGTGACACGCTTCATTTAGAGACAATTATGCAAGACATATTTCGAAAGTTCTAGTTATGTACTAAGTGAATCGAAAAAAATATAAAATCATGTCCTCGATTACACATTGAGAAAAAGTATAAATAGTTACAAACGTGGTTACCCGTTTTACCTTTACACATAAACTTAAAAAAATTACCAGGGAGAAAATCGCGGCACAGTGTAGGAACAGTCGGAGATTCAACCGGACATCATCTAAGGCCCTAGCAATCAATAGATATAGTCATATGGTTAATCTCATGATGGAATTGCCCTTCTGTGTTTTGAATCACTAGGTGAATATTTTTTTCTCAGCTCAGAATGCATGCAACTCGTGATCACATAAAAGCACGACTACTAAAGTGTAAAGACTACTGCATTAATCGTTAAAATTCATTCTTTACTTTCATGCATATATGCAAACCACCCTATCTACCTCACTACATACTTTGATGGGAAAATTACCAAAAAAGTTCTACACCTGTTACGCTTGTGCTAATTTAGTCTTAAGCATTTTGACAATTTGCCAATTCCGTTCATCCGGCCGAAAATCGCTGGCGTGAACCCCAGCCGTCTTATGTGACACTGCTCACGCTGATGTGAGCAATTATTATAATTTTTTTTAAAAATTATGATTTTTATTTTATTTTTTATTTTTCTAATTGTGGCCATGAGGGCTAGAGAGAGTCACGGCCCTTGCTCAAGCCATCGCTGGCCGCATGCAAAGGCCGTCACACCCTTGCCCTGCCATGGGGGGTGGAACCCTTGCCTAGGCCGTGAGGGTCCTAGGTGAGGGCTTGGTGGCCCTCATCGTGGCTGGCATAGCTTGGGTGAGGGCCACAATCCTCGTTGGCCACAATGAAAAAAAGAAAAAGAAAATAGTAAATAGAAAAGAAAAGAAAAGAAATAAAAAATTCATAAAATTTGTCCACGTCAACGCCATCGGTGTCACATAGGATGGCTTTGTGTCTACATCGGCAATTTTTGATCAGAATTGGCCGGATGAATTGAATTAACAAATTGTTAAAATGTTTAGAATTAAATTGACCAAATTGAAAGGATTAAGACCAAATTAACACAAGTATTTAAGATTTTTTTCGGTAATTTTCCCTACTTCAACTCCACTTTTAACTAGCCCTTGCTCCAATATCATTCTTGTTAATGATCTACGGGAATTTCCTTGCAGGGTCACTGAACCTTAATTTGTTAATAGCTGAGATCACTTTAAACTTCTAGCAAACTCATTAAAAAAAGAGTTTGAAGTAAGAAAATACATAAACTAAAGTAAAAGCAAAAAATTATTGGATGGACTATTATTGTCAAATGTAAGTCCCCAAAACAAAGAAAACTACCTATGTGTTTGCTTTCCGAGATCAAAGAATTCTGCGAGTGTTTTCATCTGCATAAAGATAAAAAAGAAGAAGAAGAAGAGCAATACATGATTCCGATTGTTAATTAATCAAAAGAAAAGTTACGTAAACATTTTGGTCAAGCATATGTGGAGGTTTAAGGCCATGCAAGGGCTTGATAAATTTGTATTTAACATTGTAAAAGCTACCATAAACTTGGGGTTTTCGAAAAAACCTCTACCGTAATCAAATTTCGATGGCATGTATTTCGTCGAGTAAAATGTGCCTGAATATTAAAGTGCAATGGAAGAAATCATATGGAAAAAGAGTTTATTCTATGAGCATTAAGGACCTAGATATTGGTCAATGAAAGACTTTATTTTTTGCTCAAACTAAGCTCAACATACATGGTGATCAAAAGTGAGTAGTAGATACTTGCATTACATAACATGCTCATGAAAAGGGCGGTCCTTTTGATGAGTTTCATTTTTCACATATCTCATCACCTAGATTAAACGGCAATTTGGGAAAATTTTCCATATACCTTTAGATCGATAACTTCCCCTCTAAACATCTGGCACAAATCCAATGTGTCGATTACGCGCGAGGGTGTCGGTGGCAGCTGCCCGATTTTGCAGAACGCATCCTCAATAAGTTGACGATCAAACTCTTCGATGTTGTGGCCTACCCAAATCCTTCCTACAATGAAGGATTAAGGGGAGGGGGATCAAGATGAAGCTTCATGTTGTATAAAAGCATGCTGTAGAGTGTAAGTATATACTGTTAAGCATGTCGAAGACGGTGCGAGCGATGTGCGAGAAGGAGATGTTGGAGGAAATAATCTCTTCTCTAGTGAGTCCATTGCTTCGTTCTTGGAATTCTCCGAACTCCCAGTCGTGTTGGGGCCGAACCAGAGAAGAGAAGTACTCTTTCTCGACCAGCATTTGCGGGCATACGATTATGGCCGCGAATTCTATGATGGCTTCCGTTTCTATGATCGTCTCTACGTCGAAGATCACAACTTCTGGCCGAGAAGAACCCATTGTTGTTTCCAAGAGAAAGCTTGCACAGAGAGAGAGAGAGAGAGAGAGAGAGAGAGAGAGAGAGATACTATTTGAGTAATTAGTGATGGTGTGTGTGGACTGTATAAGAGAAAAAGCATCGGCTCCAAAAGAAAAAGAGTAGGCCTAATTCACTTTGGTCACTGTTTCAAAAGTCAAGTCTTAGCGAGGAAGATAGTCACAGAGAATTGGAGGATACTTAAGTAGAAAGGCATTTCAAGCATGCACAGTGTAAACAAGATATGAAACTTTAAGGTTCATTATCTTTTCCAGTTTTTTTTTTCATGTGTGTATCTTGACAGAAAGACAAGAAGGTTAATTTAAATGCAAATTTAATTAGCCTTCCAATAGAAAGAGAGATGTTTGTTGGGGTGCGGTTCATAGGAAGGCACGTGGGTCCTGCTTCTTAGTGAGTGGGCCGCCCTGGTGGGGTTGCAAGGGGTAGCTCCTGCCTTTATAGTTTAGATCCATATTTTATTGGTAGTTTGGGCTTGAGCTCATGAATAGCTACTAAGTTTCTTAAGGTTTTTTTGTACCACATATATATATAATCTCTTTCTTTTGTAATTGAGAGTCGTAACAAAAATGTTGGAGGTGCTAATTATAGTGGAATCATTTACTGGATGTAACCCTAATTTAAGAGTGAATCAAGATAAACACTGTGTCTCGATTTATCTTTCATGCATTACTCTATATTTCATTGTATTTGTGCATCTAATCCTAACAATGTTTCCACATATGATCAAACCTAGACGGGCTTGGACTTAGGAGAAAATGTGCTCGGATCTGAAATGGACAATCAATTTGTAAAGGTCTACAATGAAATAATGGATACTGCAACCAAATGTGCTGAAAATAGTTAAAGTACGTTGGACAGGAACCAACATTTCGTACCGATCCAGGCATTTTTCACCAGAACAGGGTTCTCTAACTTTGCTCAATAAACGCAGGAGTGTCCAAACAGATTTTGGGCATTTCTTCCTGTAATTAAGGAATTGAGAAGAACAAGAAATTTACCTCGAGCACATCATATCCGTTTAATCTCGCATCACCAACGGTAAGAAATGCGAGCGTTTCAAACATAATTTCACCTCGATTCTTTCTAGGGGTAAAGCGCTTTAACCTTCAAACGTATCCGAGCCGTATCTGTCCTTGAGACCTTATCAACCTCAAAAAGTGACTCGACAAGAGCTCGTAATAACTAGGATTCAATAGAAAAGAGATCATCATTCTATCTTTGCATCATGCTTTTATCATAACCAAAAATAAGATGGAAAATGCGAAAGCCATTTGATAATCCACTTCATTTCATTCTTGTCTTCTGTCATAGTAAGTAATTCCATGAAATTATAGCAAACAGTCAAGTAATAGAGGGGAACATCTCAACAAGCAAATATTTTGCAGAGTTTTAAATTGTCATCAGTAGCTTCACTTGTATGAATACAGCAGTAGTACCTAATACACACTCATTGCACACAATACTTTTTCAACATCTCTCCAGAGATACGACAGTAGATACATACTTATGTCGTCGGGGATGTCCGACATCAGTTGGTAACGAACCGATAATCTCTTTCTGGGCGTACAACACTATATAAGCAAGGAGCTTTTGCTTCCAAGACTAGGGATGAATGATCAATTTATGAGCCACCAATCTAATGCCTGCGTATCCTTTGTAGTCGTAGGTTTCCAGGAAGATGTAGGCATCCAACTTGGTGCTTGGAGTGAGGAGTGTCTCGAGCTTGCTCTCGTTGAAGACGAGCCTTCTTGTTTCCCCGGAATCCTTCCTCTTGCATACCACCGTTTGCTTGCCTGTTGTATTCACGATGCTGCTCGATCACAACAGATAAAAATCAAATTTTGAATGACACATTTCCAAAAGCTAAACAAAGGCTGCGCCTGTTTCAAAGCTTTTCATGTATAATTTGGTAGTATGTCCACTCGAATCTCACGTGGTACTAGAGCGGAAACTCCTCTGTTTGGTAATTTCCCCTGAATATAGAGGTAGTCCCTGATACGCACACTTTGCGCACTATACTTTTCAATATCTCCACAGAGATGCAACATATCACGCATATGATCCGTCTTTTACGTCGTCACGAATGTCCGCCGTCAGTTGGCAATCAAGTACAATCTTTCTCTAGGCATATAACTTATACAATATAAGCTAGAAACTAGGGACGAATGATCAATTTATGAGCCGCCAATCTAATGCCATCCTTCATAGAACTAGGTTTCCACGAACAAGGAAGCATCCAACTTGGTGCTTGGAGTGAGGAGTGTCTGGAGCTCGCTCTCATTGAAGACAAGTCTTCTTGTTTTCCCCGAATCCTCCCGCTTGCATACTATTGTCTACTTGTAAACTGTAGTTGTGTTGCTACTCAATCACAAGAAAGAAAAATGAAATGCAAGTGTTAGTTATAATTTATTGCCCCCGAACTATTTTTTTTCTGGAGGTTTAAGCTGTTGAACAGCGCATTTTTTTTTAAGCAAAACAAAAGTCGTGTCAATTTTAAAGCTTTGCACTCAAATTTCACGTGGTATCAGAACAGATAATCTGCTGTTCAGATCTCCATCTCATCAGTATATTTCTCTGTTACTGTAATCAATCTTCATGCCGTAATTTTGAGAGAAATTCCGGCTCATGGAATTATATTTTGAACCGCAAGTTCATTCTATTAGTTTAGACTTTGCGATTTGTATGAATAACCCTTTTTTTCCCCATTTTCTACGATCAGAGAATGTGGATAAATGTGAGCGAAAACCCGACAAAGACAATTTTACTAAAAACAACAAAAGACAATTCAGGCTGAAACTGATGTAAGGATCAATCTTATTTTCTCTATTTTTCTCCTATTGACAAAGCACAGCGGTAATGGGATGTAACAAACACTTCGGATTTAGTTATGGGCCAACTAGCATATATTAAGTGCTTCACACCACATCAATTCTTCAATGTGGGACTTTCTAACACAACTCACTCACACGTCCATTCTAACAAATCTTTTGTCATAACTAGACATAAGATGGAAAAATGCGAAATCCATTTCTTAATCCACTTTATTTCATTCATCTTCTGTCACAGGAAGTAATTCCATGAAATTATAACAGAAGTCAAGTAATAGAGGGAAACATTTCAACAAGTTATTATTTTGCAAGTCTTAAAATGTCATCGGTAGCTTCGCTTGTATGAACATGACAGTAGTACCTAATACACGCTCATTGCACACAATACTTTCAACATCTCTATAGAGATACAATAGTATGCACCTACTCTTCTTCTTTCACGTCGTTGGGGATGTCCGACGTCAGTTGGAAACTAGGAATGAATCATCAATTTATGAGCTACTAATCTAATGCCTGCGGACTCTTGTTGGGGATGTGCGACGTTGTTGGGGATGTCCGATGTTGTTGCGGACCCTCGATAGTCGTAGATTTCCAAAAAGAAGTAGGCATCCAACTTGGTGCCTGGAGTGAGTAGGGTCCCGAGCTTGCTCTCATTGAAGACGAGCCTCCTTGTTTTTCCAGAATTCTCCCTCTTGCATACTATCGTTTGCCTGTCTGCTGTATTTTCGATGCTACTCAATCACAAGAGAGAATAAAAATTTTAAGAAAAATTATGTCGTCAGTCATCTGCTCTCTATAGTTAAAAATGAATCTTCATGCTGTAATTGTAAGGAAAAATCCGACTTGTGGAAGGAGACATTATGTATATATCTAATCATTTCTTTGTAGAAACTCACATTTAGTTTCAAAACTTACCGCAACCTTACAGTGGGGGAGTTCCTTGTTCCAACCACAACGTTTCTCCACTCGAAGTTGCTCCTGAATCTACGAAACAGCCTTGGCAGCATTCGATCGCATTCGTCTAGCATTGTGCTCAGGTTGCCCGGCGCATCGATCACAAAGCTCAGCTTTGGGCGGCCATTGACATCCCGGAACCTTATTGGTTCGATCCCCCACCTCACGTTCAGAGAAGCACAAGAAATTGGCAAATGCACGTTTTTTACTTGATCCAAGGAATCACAGGAGTCATAATGAGCTTTGAGCGTAGGAACTGAATACTCCTCAGGGTCTGAAAACCTTGGAACGCCATTGTTATTCGCAGCCCTCAAAAGGTTTGAGAACTTTGTCTATATATAACCCATAAAGAGTGACAGAAAATTAGGTTTGGAGAGTCGCATCAAGAAAAAACACATGATCGTGACTCGCTTCATTTAGAGGAAGGACCATATGAGACATATTCTGAAAGTTCTAGGTATCTACTTAGTCGAACCGAAAGGAAAAATCACGTCTATCAGAGTAAAAGTTTAGATAGGCGAAAGGCGGTTACCCATAAAAAGTATACACAAACTTGGAATTATTACCAGGTAGAAAACCTCGACACAGCGTTGGAATAGTCGGAGATTCAACCGGACGTCATCTAAGCTCCTGGCAAACAATGTATACAATAAAAGCAAATCAATAATTAACAGCACTCGTGATGGAATTGCTCCTGTGTTTTTAATCACTAGGTAAATATTTTTCTCAGCTCAAAATGCAGCTTGTGATCAAGGAAATGCACGACTAAGGGTAAAACCTCCTTCAATAATCGTTAAAATTCATTCTTTACTTTCATGTATGTGTATATATATATATCCCTATTTGGTTCACTATATACTTTGGCCCCGCTTTTAATTAGCCCTTACTCCATTAATATTCTTGTCAATAATCTACCGCAAATTCCTTGCCTGGTCACTAAACCTTACTTTAATTATTGCTGAGGGCACTTAAAGCTTCTAGTAAATTCATTGAAAAAAAAAAAGAGCTCGAGTTTAAAAATTACATAAATTTTAAGTAAGAGCAAATTATTGGATGGACTATTGATGTACAATTTAAATCCCAATAACAAAGAAAACTACCTGTGTGTTTGCTCTCCGAGACCAAAGTATTCTGCAAGCGTTTCCATCTGCATAAGGAAAATAAGTATGATACATCTAAATATGAGGCCGAAACTCCGATAACTTATAAGTGTCTAATAAAAGAAATCACATGGAAAAGAGTTTACACGCTAATTTGAAAAAGTTTTTCGTATACCCGTAGATTCTCAACTTCCACTCTAAACACCTCGCACAACTCCCAAGTGTCGATCACGTCCAAGGGTTCCGGTGGCGACCACCGGATTTCGCGGAATGCGTCCTCAACAATTTGACGATCGAACCTTTTGATGTTGTGGCCAACCCAAATTCTTCCTACAAAGAAGGATCAAGGGAAGGGGATCAAGATGAAACTTAATGTTGTATAAAAGCATCGACGAGAAAAAGAAAGCATGCCGCGCATATTCTAGAAGAAAAGAAAAGTAGTATTGTAGGCAGTTCTCTGAACAATGATTGGTATGATGTAGTATGGTGAGTAGATAGAGAACAGTGTATACCATTCAGCATGTCGTAGACGGTGTGAGCGATGTCCGAGAAGAAGATTTTGGAGGACATGATGTCTTTTCTATTGAGTCCACTGCGTCGTTCTTCGAATTTTTCTCCGAACTCCCAGTCGCATCGGGGCCGAACCAGAGAAGAGAAGTACTCTTTCTCGACCAGCGTCTGTGGGCAAACGATTATGGCCCCGAATTCTATGATGGCTAACGTTTCTATGATTGTCTCAACGTCGAGGATCACGATTTCTGGCCGGGAAGAATCCATTCTTGTGTCCAAGAGAAAGCTTGCACAGAGAGAGAGAGAGAGAGAGAGAGAGAGAGAGAGTGTACTCGAGTAATTAGGGATGGAGTGATTGGACTCTATGAGCATTTCAAATATTGGATGGGCAACTCGCAACTTATTACAGTCCCTTCACTTTAAAAAAGCATCGGTCCAAAAGAAAAAGAGGAGGCCTAATCCACTTTGGTCACTGTTCCAAAAGTCAAGTCTTAGCGAGGAAGATTGTCACAGACGTTTGGGGGCAGAAAATATGTGGTCAAAGAAAATATTTTTCAGTCAATGAAAAATATCATTCTAAAACTTAGGAAAATGATTTCCCTTATGAAAAAACGGAAATCATTTTCCAATCTTTCTCTAGGGCTCCGTCCTCTTGCCCTGTCACCCTTGCTCTCGCTCTTTCGCCCTCTCATACTCGTGGTGCCCTCTCACCCTTGCTCTCGCTCTTTCACCCTTGCGGCACTCTCCACCTCCACTCTCGTCCGTTTGCTCCTGTTCGCCTCCTCCTCTCTGTTCATCGCTGGTCTTGGGTTTTGAGATTTATGCCTTTCTTGCTCCTACTTGTGTGTCCTAGGAAATTTATTATCATGTTGGTGAAAGTGCTGAAGACAGTTTCTCTTCAATGGTTTTATTGGTTGCATCTGATAATTTCCCATGATAGAGCAAGGTTAAATTTTGCTATCCCAAATATTGTAAACATAGTATACAATGACGCACCATGACTATTTTGTGAAGCTTCCTAAAATACAATGGTTTGTACCCTATAAATGAGTAATGGCAAAAAGAAAAGAGAAAAAGAGTAAGGGCCAAAATTTTACTCATCTTCAGAGCTAAACTACTGAGAGAAGGGGCAGAAGGCCGTCAATGGGGAATTCCCCCTTAATCCACCCTCCTGAATCTACTCCTCACATTTTTGGAAAATATTTATTTTCAGGTTTTAGACAAGCGCCGGAAAATGAAGTAATGACTTCCTGGAAAACATTTTCTAGAAATGGTACATTTTCCGCCAAACAAACGTAGCCTTTCAAGGAAAACATTTTCCCAATTTTTCGGCGTTTGGGGTCGGAAAATATACTAACCATGGAAAACATTTTCTACCCTTGAAAAAAACACATACAAAAGTTGGGAAAATGATTTCCTTTTCTTAAAAGAGGAAATCATTTTCCCTTCTCTTTCTTCCACACAAATCAAGCACAACTCCTTATTATTATTTTAATTTTTAAAAAAAATTTGAATTTTTAATTACTTTTACTTTTACCTTTTTTCTTTTTTTATGGTTCCTCTTTCTTCTGCCGGTTATTGACCACGGCGACGGCCGGCGATTGGCCGAGCCTCGAGCTCGCCCGATGCCAGCGAGCTCAAGGTTCGTCGGATCTGTGAACATAGAGCTCGTTGGTGTTGGGTGAGCCTCGAGCTCGTGACTTCTAGTGGCAAGGCTCGAGCTCACCATCACCAGATTGGGCGTGGTCGCGGCCTTTGGCGGTGAGGCTTGAGCTCGCCTAAGGCTGGCGAGCTTGCTGCCTTCGGCGGCAAGCTCGAGCCTTGCTGGCCATGGGCGAGGTTGGAGCTCGCCTATGGCCGGTGACTGGCCAAGGAATAAGCAAAAAGAAAAAAAGAAAAAGAAATAAAAAGAAATATTAAAAATTAAAAATTATGATTTTTTTTTAACATTTTCTCCACTTGATTTTCCATACCAAACGACGGAAAATACTTTCTAGGTGTTTTTTTAGGTTTCGGTCGAATACCGGAAAATGAAGTCATTTTCCTGAAAAATAACTTCTTGGAAAATATTTTTCAGAAATGGTACATTTTCCGCGAAACAAACGAAGTCTTAGGTAAAAAGGCATTTCAAGCCATGCACAGTGTAAACAAGATATGAAGTTTTGAGGTTCATCATCTTTCCCACTTCTTCTTATTTATTTTCAGGTGAAAGGGATAGAAAGGTAAAAAAAGGTCTCCATTTTTCTTTAGAAGCTTACAAGCTTCATGTGGGGAGATCGCCGAGAGGGAATTCATGTTTGAGCCTATTAGCATATTCGGTTGGATTCATTTTCGCTCAAAAGTTTAAGCTAATAACTTATGGACTTACTAAAATATAGGGAAAATTCCAATTTAGGGCCTGAAGTGCCTTCGTTTTTTCAAATAAGGGCATGAAGTTGACTTTGTTTCAATTAAGGGTTTGAAGTACCATTGTTGTTTCAAAGAAGGGCCTGAAGTCGCTAGATCGTCTCAAATAAGGGTCTGATCGGCCGATGATAATTTCGGTCACTGGAGAAAGGGTATTTTAGTAAAAACAATTATAATCATATATTTTTTCTTTTTCTTCTTTCTTCTTCCTCCTTCCCAGCATCCTTGCCGGCGCTGGTGACTCGCCAACCACAGGCGAGGGAGGCCCTCGCCGGTGATTGGCGAGGGCCGCCCTCGTCGCCATGGGGCTAGAGCCACCCTCGCTTGTGCGGGTGAGGGCCGCCCTGGGCTGGCGAGGGCGACGCTTGCCCTCGCCGGCATTGGGCGAGGGCATTCCTCACCAGATCCGGCGAGGGCCCCCTCGCCCTCGCCTAACCTCACCAGTCCAGGTGAGGGCGAGGGTTGCCCTCGCTGGTGTCGGGCGAGGGTCGCCCTCGCCTGGGCCGACGAGGGTTGCCCTTGCCTGGGCCGGCGAGGGACGCCCTAGCCCGACCTGGCGAGGGCATTCCTCGCCAAATTCGGCGGGGCCCCCCCTCGCCCTTGCCTGGGCTGGGTGGGCGAGGGGTGCCCTCGCCAGGGCGGCCCTTGCTCGACACTGACGAGGGCGTCAGGCGAGGGCTGCTGCTTGCGTTCGGCGACTCCGCTGGCCATTGACGCCGGCGGAGTGAAGATGGGAAGGAAGAAAGAAAAAAAAAGGATAAGGAAAAGAAAAAACATAGAAAATGGAAGAAAGAAAAGAAAAGAAGAAATTTTTTTTTAAAAAGGTAAATGACGAAAATGTCCTTCGATCAGGCCCTTATTTGAGATAATTTGGCCACTTCAGACCCTTCTTTGAAACAATAAGGATACTTCATGCCCTTAATTGAAACAAAGTCAACTTTAGGCCATTATCTGAAAAAACGAAGACACTTCATGCCCTAAATTGAAATTTTCCCTAGAATATATTGTCCACTTCACATTGCATCACATTGCCGATGTGGAATTTTTTTACCCAACACATTCGCGCGTGTACCTCAACTGAAAGACAAGAAGGTTAATTTACATGCAAATTTAATCAGCCTTCCGAGAGAGAGAGATGTTTCGACATATGATCAGACCAAGATGAGCTTGGACCTAGAAGAGAAATCGTCATTCTATCTTTGCATCATCCTTTTATCATTACCAAACATAAGATGGAAAATGCGAAAATCTTTTTATAATCCACTTCATTACATTCTTGTCTTCTGTCATAGTAAGTAATTCCATGAAATTATAGCAAACAGTCAAGTAATAGAGGGAAACATCTCAACAAGCAAATATTTTGCAAAGTATTAAATTGTCATCAGTAGCTTCACTTGTATGAATACAGCAGTAGTACCTAATACACACTCATTGCACACAATACTTTTTCGGCATCTCTCCAGAGATACGACAGTAGACACATACTTATGTCGTCGGGGATGTCCGACACCAGTTGGTAACGAACCGATAATCTCTTTCTGGGTGTACAACACCAT
Source organism: Metrosideros polymorpha var. glaberrima (assembly GCA_001662345.2). Lineage (NCBI taxonomy): Eukaryota > Viridiplantae > Streptophyta > Magnoliopsida > Myrtales > Myrtaceae > Metrosideros > Metrosideros polymorpha. The sequence continues at coordinate 6,344,124 of BCNH02000011.1, forward strand.
ATAAGCGAGGAGCTTTTGCTTCCAAGACTAGGGATGAATGATCAATTTATGAGCCACCAATCTAATGCCTGCGTATCCTTGGTAGTCGTAGGTTTCCAGGAAGATGTAGGCATCCAACTTGGTGCTTGGAGTGAGGAGTGTCTCCAGCTTGCTCTCGTCGAAGACGAGCCTTCTTGTTTCTCCGGAATCCTTCCTCTTGCATACCACCGTTTGCTTGCCTGTTGTATTCGCGATGCTGCTCGATCACAACAGAGAAAAATCAAATTTTCAATGGCACATTTCCAAAAGCTAAACAAAGGCTGCGCCTGTTTCAGAGCTTTTCATGTATAATTCGGTAGTATGTCCTCTCGAATCTCACGTGGTACTAGAGCAGAAACTCCTCTGTTTGAATCTCATCTCATCGATCATCTCTTTCTGTAGTTATAATCAATCTTCATGCTGGTAATTTTAAGAAAACTCCGTCTTTTGGAAGGAGACTACTTATATATCTACTAAATCTACTAATTTCTTTGTAGAAGCTCAAATTCAATTTTAAAACTCACCGCAACCTTACAGTGGGGGAGTTCCATGTTCTATCCACAATTTTTCTCCACTCAGAGTTGATCCCGAATCTCTGAAACAACCTTCGCAACATCCGATCGCATTCGTCTAGCATTGCGCTCAGGTTGTCTGGTGCGTTGACCACGAGGCTCAGCTTCGGGCGGCCGTTGTCGTCCCAGAACCTTGGTTCCGGCCCAAACTTCACCTTCAGAGAAGCACATGAGATTGGCAAATACGCATCTCGTACTTGATCAAAGGAATCACAAGAGTCATAATCAGCTCTGAGCAAAGGAATAGTATATTCCTCAGGGTCTAAAAACCTTGGAACGTTGTTGGTGTTCGTGTTGCCATTTTGTGCCCTCAAAAGCTTTGAGGACTCTGTCTGTACATAACCCGAAAAGAGTGACAAAAAAATTAGGTTTGCCGAGTCGCATCAAGGGAAAACACATGATCGCGTGATACGCTTCGTTTAGAGGAAGGACCACATGAGACATAAACTTAGATTATTACCAGGAAGAAAACCGCAGCACAGCGCCGGAATAGTCGGAGATTCAACCGGACATCATCTAAGCTCCTGGCAAATCATAGATATAACGAAAGCAATTCAATACTTAACCAGCACTCCTGATGGAATTGCTCTTCAGTGTTTTGAATCAGAAGTTTTTTTTTTTTTTGTCAGCTCATAATGCAGCTTGTGATCATGCAAAAGCACCACTAAGGGTAACAAATTAAAATCATGAATGTATATCACCCTATTTAGTTCACTGCATACTTTGACTCCGCTGTCAATTTGCCCTTGCTCCACTAACACTCTTCTTAATAATCTACGGAACCTTAACATAGTTGGTCACTTCAAACTTGTAGTAAATTAAAATGTAAATCCCAATAACGAAGAAAACTACCTATGTGTTTGCTCTCCGAGATCAAAGTATTCTGCTAGGGTTGCCATCTGCATAAAAAAAGAAGAACAATACGTAATCCCGATTGTTAATTAATTAAGGATAAAGTTTCCTAATGGTCAAGCATATATGGAGGTTTAAGGACGTGCAAGGGACTTGACAATTTTTTATTTAACATTGTAAAGCTACCATAAACTAGGGATTTTTCTTTTGGAAAACCTCTATTTTGTGGAATGCACGGTAAATAATAGGAGCTTAATGTTGACGGCATGTATATCATAAAGTAAAATGTGTCTGTATATAAGCGTGGAATAAAAGAAATTACATGGAAAATAGTTTTATTAAATGAGCATTAAGGACCTAAATATTGCTCAACGAAAGACTTGATTGTTTGCTGAAACTGAAATCAACATACGTGGGGAGCAAAATTATTAGGAGTAGATACTTGCATTACATGAGATATAAGATCCACCCTCTAATCAACTTAGCACAAAATCTAACGACGGGAGACTTAATAAAATTATACATTGCTCTAGCACACATTTTTTTTTCTCTCTCATCATTTAATGACATACTCAAGAAAAGGGCGGTCCATTTCACGACCACCGCGTTTCGCATTTTTCATCACCTATATTGATCGTCAACTTGGGAAAAGTTCTTCATGTACCTGTACATTGCCGGCTTCTTCTCTAAAATTTTCGCACAACTCCATCGTGTCGATTACGCCCGAGGGTTCTGGTGGCGATAGCCGGATTTCGTGGAACGCGTCCTCAACAATTCTACAATCGAAGTCTTTGATGTTGTGGCCTACCCAAATCCTTCCTACAATGAAGCAAACTAAATGTTGTACGACAGCATTGACGAGAAAAAGAAAGCTTGCCGTGAATAATGTGGTGAACAATTACGGTTGAAACGGGTGGGTACGCTTTTTGACCAACACTTGTTGGAATGATTGGTGTGATGTAGTACAATGAGGAGATAGAGAACACCGGAAGCGGGACGACAAATATATACCGTCAAGCATGTCGTAGACGGTGTGAGCGATGTCCGAGAAGTAGATGTTGGAGGAGATAATATCTTCTCTATTGAGTCCATTGCTCCGTTCTTGGAATTCTCCGAACTCCCAGTCGTGTTGGGGCCGAACCAGGGAAGAGAAGTACTCTTTCTCGACCAGCGTTCGCGGGCATACGATTATCGCCCCGAATTCTATGATGGCTTCCGTTTCTATGATCGTCTCTACGTCGAAGATCACGACTTCTGGCCGAGAAGAATCCATTCTTGTTTCCAAGAGAAAGCTTGCACAGAGAGAGAGAGAGAGAGAGAGAGAGAGAGAGAGTACTTGAGTAACTAGAGATAGGAGCGTTTGGACTCTATAGTGTGATGGTGTCCCAGCATGCTTCTGTAGTCCTTACCCTTTAAAAAAGCATCGTCTCCAAAAGAAAAGGAGAGGGCCTAGTCCGCTTTGGTCAAGTGTTCAAGTCAAGTCTTCGAGAGGCAGGTTGTCTCGGAGCATTGGAGGATTACTTAAGTAGGAAGGCATTTCAAGCATGCATGGGGGAAGTTTGAGGTTCATTATCTTTCCACTTTTTTTCTTTATTTCATGCGATAGTGATAGAAAGGAAAAAGTTTCCTCTTTTCCTTGTCCTTATGCAGAAATTTACAAAAGTGAAAGTGTTGGGACCCCCAAGCAAAACCCGATACTATTACCTCGGAGAGACTATCGAGAAGAAATTCAAAATCGAGTTGTTCGGATCCACAACTGCCCAAAAAAGTTTAAATCAATAAGCTATGAGCCAACTAAAATTTTAAATACTTCACATTGCATCACATCCCGATGTAGAAAGACAAGAATATTAATCCACACCAAATTTAATCAGCCTTCCAAGAGAGAGAGAGATGTTTCCACATATGATCGGACCTAGATTAGCCAAGACTTAAGGATAAATTGTGCTCGAACTTGCCCATTCGCGCTTCAAGTTTGGCGGGCTTCGATGGGATAGCATCTTCTGTTTTTTCTCGAATTAAGTACAACAAAAGTGTCAAAAATTGTGTATAGAACTCACTTAGGTGTCAAAAGTTTGTTTTGTATCACTTAAGTGCCAATTTTTTTAAAAAATGATTAATGAAGTGCCAATTTTGGCTAGTTTGGCCAGAAATCTTATGTGGTTATTTTTTTTATTAATATTTTGAGCCACCGGAGGTCCAGTCATCATTTAAAAAACCTAAAATTTTAAAAAATATTAGAAAATAAAAAATTAACTTAAAAATGAGCTAAGAAAAAGAGCTCTTCTGTTCGTAGTGACGAGGGTGCCCTCATCGCCGCCACCCCACCATCGTCGGGCAATGATCGACAATCCCCTTCGACTGCAGCGAGGGTGGGCGACCCTCGCCAAGGCTTGGGTGAGGGTCACCGGCCCTTGCCAAGAACCTCGCCTAGGCCTCAGCCAGGTTGCCCACCCTCGCCTGCGGTCGGCGGGGGACGCCGGCCATTGTCAGTGAGGGCTCATAGCCCTCGTCGCTACGAACAAAAAGCTCCTTTTTTTTCCTTCATTTTTCAGCTTATTTTTTAATTTATTTTAATTTTTAAAAATTTTCAGCTTATTAATGAATATAAAAATCAGTGTGGAGTCTATGTGAACTGAGTTTTTTCTTTTAAATTTGCCACGCTAGATAGAAAATTAATTATGAAAGACACGAGTAAAATTTGGTTGGAATTTCTCTGATTTGGCACTTAAGTGATTGTTTTTTTTTCCGATTTTGACATTGAAGTGAGCCGACGAAAATTTCTGGTACTTAAGTGAGCTCCATACACAATTTTTGGCATTTCTGCTGTACTTAACTCGTTTTTTCCTTTTTCTTCCTATAAATGGTCGTTTTGATTTTCTTGCTTACCGCCTTACCAAAGGAATGATATCTGTAGTTTCGAATGCTGTATTCTTTTCGACCTGCGGAGATTGTGTTTTTACCTGATTCAGATGGACATGGACCTACATCTGTTTTTACTATAGTCATGAATTTGATAGCTTTTCCAATGGTAGCATTTCTTTTCTTGTCTAATGTGTCAGTTCATCAGTTAGTGCAGCTGAATATTTCGACTATAAGAACCAAGCTCACGCTTTCCTTGGAGCTTGATACACGTTGAGATGCTTCTGGTCATGGTGTATCAGTAGCAGAACATGGCAAAATGCTAAAGATCATCTAAATCTAAACTACTACGAGATGTGCGGTCGAATTCCTGGTCATTTTTTTTTTAATAATTAATAATATGAGGACTGCGCTTGTGCTTCATGCTCTCATTGTGGAATGGAACTGTGATACCAAGTGAGTATTTCCATATTCGATCGGTAACCAAAGCTACAATGCTTATGTTGGTTAGGAAAAGCCAAACAAACACAACCTTTTTATAGTGACTTCTCTTTCTGTATTGGGGTATTGCTGTTCTTAAGTTTCTCCTGTGTAAGCTTAAGTCTTCGGCGCAGCCCGTGAGCTCCCCCAGGCATACATTTCCGGATGGAGACTCCCGGCACTGTTGAGCAGGTTCTGTGGCATTCCGTATAAATCAGATATGTCCGTGTGCTGGTGCCGGCCGTTCTGGTAATGCTGATTCTGAATTGCCACAGACACTTCATCGTCGTCCAGTGGCAATCGGTCGAACGTCGCGTTCATGAAGGACGCGGCCATGATCATGACAGGGCCCGAGGCAATCAGCCCGCCGACCACACCCCCTCCAACCACCTGCCCCTGGGCACCAGCGAGGTATATTGTCAGGCCCATTATCCCGGGTGGGGCTGGTGGGGGCAGGATCGAGCCGAGCAGGGAGAGGATCTCAAACCGGCCGTGGAGGGTCACGATGGCCCCAGTGGACGCCGACTGCCGGATTGTCACATTGGTCACGCAGCCCGTACCACTGAGGATGCAGAGCCCGCGCTGCTTCCTGCGGGCGAAGCTGGTCAGGCTCTCAGCCACATCGCAGCCCGAGCTCACCTCCATGGCGTGAGCTCGAAGCGCATTGGCACTGTCCCTCGTCACAATGATGGGTGGCTTGGGCTTGTTCTTGGAGCCGGCGGGCCTTCCCCGAGGCCGCCGAATAGTCCCTCCCTCCGCTGCAGAGGAAACCAGGTTCTTGTGGTGGTTCTTGCTGGGTTCTTGACTTCTGTCAACAACAGCTTTGTTGCATAGAGGGAGGACAGCTAAATCCGCACCGCCTGCCATTTGCACAAAAAACCGCCTATCCCGCTCGGATATGGTGATTATGAGTTAGTAGAATTCACTTAACACAGCAGGAAGGCACAGAGCAGTATATGTAGGCAGCTTTTGGGCAATAATTTAACACCAACAACAGGAAGGAATGATTGATGATTAGGACATGGTTAAGTAATACCAAACTCTGTAGAAAAGGGAATTTTAAAACCACTCTCTTCACTTCTACTCTCAACTGACTTTAAATTCATGTGAATTGCCTTGTGGACAGAATTCACTATCTTATGCAGCATTTTCGATTGACAAGCCCGCTCTAAGGAAAGCTATTAAATTAAGCTTTCCCGTAGTGTACCTTATTCAAAACTTTTCAAAGTTCATACGGTGCAGAATAGGGTGCAATTGTGACTCTGAACTTGCTCAGGTATTACAGCCTTGCCTTCAGATAATGATTTCTGGGTATCCAGAGGGGGCTCACCAGTGCAATCTCCTTACTAAATGTATGGGAGATTTTTTCTTGCAGGTGACTAGAGATAAACGTTGAGTTGTTTCCGTATGGGTCCTCTTCCGAGTTCTTTCAGTGGGCAGTGTAGATTGAGATTGCAGGCGATCTGTTGTTCGTTTCTTTATTGCCTCTGTGACCGAGTAAGAGAGTGGATTCGCACCTTACCACTGGTGCATGCTCTCCTTCATACATCTCTTGCTTTAAATGCATCAGTCAATCAAACAACGTTGTTCAGAAAATGAAAGCTTCAAGTTGGCTTAGTGCACACGCCAAATGACAAGTATTAACTTGCAAATGCATTTACATTGAACACTTAGACCTGATCCTTTCCTTCATAGGAAATATACGCGATGCCTACAGCCAGTTTTTCTCTCTACAGATATATGCTTTCGAAAAATTTCTGAGAATGATGAGGAGAGCTGAGGTCACAGACTTGGGCAAACCTTTTAGTGTAACTGATATCTGCATGTCTTTGTATCTTGGATTCATCGGCTTTCAGGAGCTTTTGCTTGGCGAAAATGCCGATCCCCATCTTCATCATTGTATTGTTATGGTGCTTGATTTTGTTGTATGGGGTTAGAATGAAGGTTTGTTAGAAATGACAGTTCAATGAGGCAGCCAAAAAAAAAAAAGGGGCTTTCATATATGCTTTCTAGTCTTCTTGGAAGAATTGCTGTTAGGTTTTGTGCCCGGGAAAAACCTTCTGGAGTTGTAGCAATTCTGAGAACAAGGTATGCTGATTCCAGACATCTATTAATGCTTATCAGACATTTAATTGACGGCATGTGTTATGTATTGATGAATTATCATGCGTCACACATGCTATCTTGTTGGATCAAGTGAGCTCCACCTCATCCACCAGCACACATGAGTTGGTTCAGAGTACAGAAAAGGGAAGCAACATTTGTTGTCATCCATCACTACATTCTGTGATTTAAGGCAGTTTCGGGTTCTAATTTTGGTGCCTGAGCTGACTCTTTGAGCCCACCCCCATTTTAACTTTATATTGCAATGACATCTTATCATGGCATCTGAGATGCTCGCACTGCGATGCGCATGGTATAAGTTAAGCCCGCAAGACCAGAAAACTTGACATGCATCTCTTTGTTTTTTTTTTTTTTTTTAATTTCTAAGGTAAGAATCTCCATCTATCATCTCATAGGGTAATCCTGCTCTTCTAATTTGGTCAATTTCAAACCTCTCAGGCATGTAGGGGGAGGTCAAAGATGTCGACTTTGTGATAGATCTCGCAAATGTGCCTTACGTGATGGTTATATTCACACCCGGCAAATAGGAACATGATGATTATGTTCCTCCCACAATCCACAAGACAGGTGTTTGAGGACACAAAGTCCATGATCCAAATTCTCAAGGGACTATAACATGCCCCTATATTCAAAGTTAGGTTAGAGGCGAGCAAACTGTGTCTAGAGTTGAGAAGGCACAATTCAGCTGTCCTAGAATCCCACATGAATGTGGGTTACTATTTGGGCAAGCAACTCTCCTACTTGCTTCAACAGGAAAAGATAACATCTCTTTAGTTCTCTTCACCTCTTCAGTTCAAGAGCTAAACAGAGTACAAACTAGAAGATGATAAGATAGTTAACTTGTCAAAGCTAAGAAACCAAACAGCAGCACAATGTTGAAGCAAGCAGAACAAAATGGACAGTCAATAACCATTTTGTAAGCTACAAGGTCACTATCAAGAGACAAGGTAATTAATCAGGCAATACATGTCATTGATCACTAGCACGATAAGACTGGAAGTATAATCGATAATTGAAGCCAAAACTTTTTGGAAGGTGTACATACTCAACCTCACTAGGATTCCAGTGAGCGGTCATCGGCGTGTAAAAAGCCTGTTCCGTCTCATTCGGATACCATCAAACCAATGTCCGGCTCTCTTACCTTCATCAAACCTTAATCTTCCTCTTCTTCTCCTTCTTGCCTTCAGATACTTCCCCTTGTTTTACTGTTAAATTACTCTTCTTAGTCTTCTTAGCACCATCCCCTTTCTTTGAGTCTCCAGATAGAGTGGTTTTCCTCTTCTTTTCTCCATCTTTCTTTGACTTCGACTTCGCCAACTTCTTCAAAATTTTCTCACCACCCAATTCATAAACATCTCCTCCCTTCTTAAGTTTTCCCTTCTTCCCCTTAATTTTGCTACCATCCGTCTCATCATTATCGTCATCATCACTCTCCTCTACTTCAACCATGTCGACGTCATCGTCCTCATCCATCAACGAATGCAAATTGGTATCCATATATCTCACCTCGTGAATTCGCCCTTTCTTCGCACCCTTCTTCTTTGGGCCGCTCTCGCTTCCCTTCCCTTCCTCCTCGATCTCATTTCCTCCCTTTTCCTCCTCCTCCTCCTTATCCTTAAGCCCTTCGATCTTCAGCTTCACATCTGGCATCGCCTGATAAACGGGCAGAGCCAAGCTGTCCAACAGCTTCAAATGGAAAGACCTCACGTTCCGCCACTTCCGCGGCACAACCTCCGCAACCCCCTCGAGTGCCGCAGCGACATTCGCAGCAATCTCCTCCTTCCCCATCGACACCCTCCCGACCTTCAAGACGCTGCAAGTCCCTGTCCCCACCAACAACAGGGCCGATGCGCAGACCCTCTCCACCTGCTCCTTCCAACTCTTGTGCCTCAAATCCACGCCCACCGGGATCTTCTTCTTCTTGAAGAACTGCTTCCCCAGCAACCTCGGCAACATGCCGACGACCCTCCTGTCAGCCAAGAACATGTCGTACGAATCGCACAGCTTCCTCTTCGCCTCGAAGGGGCGGTAATTGGTCCTGAGCTTGGACAACTTGAGGACTTTCGCGACGGGGACGCCCTCGCCCTTGATCTTCTTCTGCGCGGCGTCCTTGGTGAGGCCCGACTTGGGCCGGTCGTCGATGATGAGGCAGATCTCGGCGGCCGCCGGGTCGATCAGCGGGTGGGGGAGGGGGATCTTGAAAGGGTTGGTGCGGGAATTGGCAGGGATCTTCTTGAGGGTGAGGATGAGGTAGACGAAGTCGTCAGGCTCGAGGAGCGAGGCCTTCTGGGTCTTGGACTTGGTGTCCTTCCACTTGAGCAGAGCCTGCACGGCTCTCTCGATGGTGCCGGAGCTCACCCGAGACGACGGAGGCGGCGACGGCGCGAGGGGCGGAGGAGGTGGGCAGGTGTTCACGGCCATTGGAGGAAGCGGTGCGGAAGGTCTAGGGTTGAGAAGGAAGAAATTCTGCAGGGTTTAAGGGGAGGTTTTGTCGTGGCTTATTTTTCTGTAACTGTTATATGGTGGTGAGAGTGGGAATGGCGAGGTCCATGAGCGGCTGAGATTGTACTTGGGCTTAATCCAAGGGCTGAGATGATTTATAGGGCCTGAGATTGGATTTTCCTTTTGGGCTAAAATCATATGTTTGGGCTTGGGGTGGTGAATCGGTTATCCATAACGGACGGAGCCAAGATTTTGGTCCGGCGACCCTCATCGGGACAAGACCAGACGGGTCGCCGGCCGCGACTTGGGTCTTGCAATCTGTCATCAGTTAAATTAAAACGAGTCCCTTGATCCTTTGTATCTAAATGCGAAATGTCGTGAATCCACGAATTGGGTTCTCCCCTTTTTATTCTGAAAGTCAATGTTGAGAGTCGATTCTCGCTATCAGTTCAAGATCAAACAATCCTCGACTACTATAGAGAAGGCCACACCAGTCGCTTATAGCTGCTATAATCATAACAATTGTAGAGTCCACATAGGATTTCTAATCATAACAAACAACATCGGAAACAAGTACTTGCTAGTCAAATCCGACCATACCCACAATTAGAGGTAAAGGAAAACAGACATAAAATTCAAATTGCTCTGAAACATTATGCTTGGAAAATGAAGAAAAATTGGGGGAAGATAAAAGTTTGAGTGGAAACTAAGAAAATTAAAAAGGAAATTTTGTGCACGTTCTCTCCAAGCTCCCCCCCTTTTTCAACCCACTTCTCTCAAACACAGTACACATCAAGGAAGCACGACAGGAAGAACACAAACTGAAAACAACATCAAACCTTAATTGCCACTACACCTTCTCTTTGTGGGGTTCTTTCTTCGTACGAGAGAAAAACAGGAGGAAAGGAGAGGGAAGGGAGCAAGAAGGAGAAGTCGGGTTCACGACTGGTGACGTCAGACTGCGAGGAGGGTGGTGTCAACGGACGCCAAACAGGATTCAAATGCAACCGAATGCTTGTTTGGAATTATTGGGGTTAGAGAGAGAGAGAGAGAGAGAGGGGGAGAGATTGTTCTTTGCTGTTTTCATTTCTTTAAGGTTTTTCTTCATTGCTGTCTAAAGAATTGAATCGAATTGAATATTTTTTTTATATTCAAGTAACAGTAGACACTGCAAACGCATCTATTTTCCTTTTTTTTTTGGACTCTAATCGCTCCATTCGCACACCATTTTCATGAAAATGAAGCATCGATTTATGGATGGACGAGGCGATAAATAACGAAAATTAATTGGGTGTTCGAAGAATTCTTATTTAGAGTTGTAATGAACGGAAGGATTTGATTTTTATTTTAAAAAAATTGAATGAATGCGGAATTGTTGTTCACTCTCTCCAATCATTTCTCTCTCCTGTACAATGCTTTCTCTCTCTAGAAGCCCCCATTTTTTTTTTCTCCTTTTTGGCTATAGCTCTCTCTCTCTCTCTCTAACTCTGCGTCTCGGTATCGTGTCTAGTTTCTCGGCGAGAGAGGAGGAAGGAGAAGAGTAGAAGAAAGAAATTTCCCTGCTTCTACGAAACTCTCTATCTCTCACCGTCTTTTCAGGGTGGAAGCTATTTTCTCTTCTTTCCTCTCTTCTTCTGGGTCGAGCGAGACTGCCGAAAAAACTCTCCTTTAACCAACTCCTTTTTAACTGTTGCTGTCGGCTCTGGACGATCTTCTCATGTTTCCTGCGAAAGGTAACTCTCTCTCTCTCTCTCTCTCTCTCTCTCTCTCTCTATGTGTCTGTGTTTGTGTGTGCTCGCATGATCAGCTTTTGAAGAGTTTGATGCTTTTAGCATGGTGGTGCTTGATTGGGTTGTTGATCAGCTGATACAGTGGGCAAAATTTGCATTTTTTATTGCTGGTTTTCGTTTTTAATTGTTGTTGCTTAGATGAATTGAGGTTGAAGAAAATTGGGTTTCGGCTGAGGAGTCACTGCGATTAGATTCTGAGCTTATAGCTCGAGTTTTCTGGTCAAGGCAATGGTCGAGCTTTGACTTTAGGAGTCCGTGGGCTTTCGCTGAGTTTCATCAGCTGCAGAGTCGTGTCTTTAGACTGTAGTGCTCGGTCTTGGGATATGCTATTTCCGATATGCTTATTCTCTTTCGTGAAGCTAATCAGATTGCCAGTGTTCATGTTGACATCTGCATTTGGCGGAGTAAATCAATGAAGGGGGAGGGAAATGTGTAAAGCTGATTAGATAGGGTTGCACGAAATTTTTCAGTGGAATATGATAGTCTTCTGACAACATTAGTCTACCATAGCTTCGTGGATCATAATATGGGGATTCAGCTGGTGATGGGCTGTGGCTGATACTGCACAAAATTTAGAAATTTAGGTGGAGACAATTAAAAAACGGATTATGTGCATGCAGTCATGGAATTTTTTATCGGCATATAAAAGCATAATTGCTGGTCTTCATGAAGAGGAGCTTTCATAGTCTTTATCACTGGGGTCACTTACTGCTTCTGGATAGGAGCTTTCATGGGATTACTTATTGGATCATGCATGCGCCTTTAGTATGTATGTAGAATTGTTGATTTATTGAATACTTCTGTGCCTTGTGACTGCTGTTCAAATTTTTGTATCCCTTCTTGAAAATGTCCTGATTTGCATCTCGTCACTGTATGCCTCTGTCGACTGATTATCACAATCTTATTTTTTTTTTTGGGCAGTGTATAAATAAATGGAGCAACTTCCAAAGGATTTGGTGTCTGATTTTCCTCAAGGTGTCATTCCTTTCTTTCACTGAGGAAGAAAAGATAAAAGCTCGATGGGAAAATTAACATATGTTATTGGTGGACCATTATGTTAGCTTTTTGTCCTTTTACCTTTTGCTTGATTACTATGCAGTACTTACCATCAAAGTACTCTTTTATAATCAGAGTCTAAACATTCTCTTGAAAGAAGATCTGATATAATAGAACTATGTGATTCCAGAAGAAAGACCAGCTTTAAGAATGTCTTGAAGAAATGAATTAGCCCTTGTGAGTAGAATTGAGCTCTTCCTTGTTGGTAAGAGTATGATTATGTATGCAGATCCCAGCCTCAATGAACTTGTCTCAAAAGATGTGTAAACAACAATCTTCTGTGCCATTTTGAGCATGCTTCTAAAAAATAAAGCATAAGATTGAGTTGATTAAGATAAAAAAACACGCAAGAGGCTTATCAAATGCAGGATAGAGAATTACTCTGAATAGTGGTAGGAAGTTTGAGTTGACTCAATTTTGCACAATGATTTTTACCTCGTCTTTTTGTAGGTCCATCGGACATTCCATCAATTGATATTTCAAGGAAAGCAGGAAATGGTTCTTGGGGGATTTCACGCGGTGCTGATGCCTATCGTTCATCCAATGATGTTAGCTTGTTTTCTAGTTCATTGCCTGTTCTTCCACATGAGAAGTGTATGTATGCTTTATTGAAATTTCGTGTAAAGTTCTTTTTTATTTTGTGGGGATTTCTATGAAGTAATTTTGGCCAAATGCAGTGATTGATCGGGAGAATGGTGTTCAGTCTGTTGATGATAACTTCCCTAAGCTAAACAAAGTTGACCTAGAGGGTGAAGTTAAGGATATGGCTGAAGATTTTGAGCAAGGTGCTCTTGGAAGCCTGCTCCCTGATGAAGATGAGCTTTTTGCGGGTGTTATGGATGATTTTGACCTGAGTTGGTTGCCTAGTCAGTTGAAAGATCTGGAGGAAGATGACATTTTCGGTAGTGGAGGAGGAATGGAACTAGACATTGATCCTCAAGAGAGCTTAAGTATTGGGCTGTCAAAGGTAAGCATAGCAGGTGGTGCATCAAATGGGTTTGGTCAGTACACTTATCCGAATGGAGTTGGAACTGCTTCGGTTGCTGGGGAACATCCATATGGTGAACATCCTTCTAGGACACTCTTTGTTCGAAATATTAATAGCAACGTTGAAGACTCTGAATTAAGATCTCTTTTTGAGGTGATTTTCTTGTAGAATGTTCATTTCTCATCTCCATTTAAACTTCTTCTATTTTCAACTGATTTGATAAGTAGCTAAAAATGGTGAATTATGCTGGCTTTTGACCTGCTTTTTTTGGGTAAGAATGTTGTTTTGTTTTCCCACGCTTGCCTTTAATGCTCAGATATTATGGCCTTCAGCTGAATACATAAGAAGTATCATCTGGTAGCTCGGACAGTATGTTTTTGAAATGTCTGAACTTGCTTATAATATTAATTACAAATTTAGCCGGTTCTTTTATTTGGAATCAGGGATGATGCCTTCAGAAAGTTTTGTTAGAAATGGCTTGAGAAACTTTTGTGAGTCCGATGAGAGAGCTAAGAGATAATGAGAGAAGCCAAGAATGCTAATTGGAGGCATCTACAAATGCTAATTTGATGCATTTGTCTACTTGGGGACTTTCATATGTATTAAGGTCTTTTCAGAAGGATCGGTTTTAAGTTTTTTTTTAATTACTTGAAGTCTATACTAGGGGAAAGCCTGGTACAGTTGGAGCAATTTTTAAGCATGCTATGCATTTTTCTACTTTGGAGATCGACATACCCTGCTTGAAAAGGAAGTTCTATGTGGTTCCTTGCGATGTTAGACAGGAAGAGGACTTGCTTATGACAGGCAAATATAATGTTTCCCCGGTGCAACTACTGGAAGCTGATCTGGTTGTCCGTTTCCCTCTTACCACTGCATTTTTCCTGCTAGAAGCTGTTTTCGTGTTTGATCACGTCTAATTTGCTGCTTCATAGTTTTCATCCAAAGAAGCATTATTTTTCGTTTTGGGCTCAAGAATGATATTTTTGTATTTAATCAGACATGAAATTAGCAATATGCTTCTTGCCATGGTATGATTTGGTAATTCGTGACTGATCTAGATTCTTCTATTTAGTTGGGCTGTGGATAAAAAATGTTGTCATGCATCATTCTATGTCTATGATCTAAGGCAGCTTTGGTTTCTAACTTTGGTGTCGGAGCTGATTATTTGGAAACTACTTACTGTTTTGACTCTTTCCTTTTCTTTTGTAGCAATATGGGGACATCAGAACTTTGTATACAGCTTGCAAGCATAGAGGATTTGTAATGATATCTTACTATGATATCCGAGATGCTCGCACTGCGATGCGTGCCTTACAAAATAAGCCCCTGAGACGAAGAAAACTTGACATTCATTTTTCCATTCCTAAGGTATGAATCTCTTTGCACGTAGAATAATCATGCTTCCCATATTGACATTCATTTGAATCCATCTACAAATTTTGTGACCCTTAACAGGACAATCCATCAGAGAAGGATATTAATCAAGGAACTCTTGTAGTGTTCAATTTAGATGCATCTGTTTCAAATGATGACCTTCGTCAAATATTTGGGGCATATGGAGAGGTCAAAGAGGTTAGATTGGTTGAGAGATTTGATTAATCTCATCATTTGATGATTACAGTGTCTTGGCTGCACCATGGTCTTTACTTCGCTTAATTGAAATACAGATCAGGGAAACTCCACACAAGAAGCACCATAAGTTCATAGAGTTCTATGATGTGAGAGCTGCCGATGCAGCTCTTAGAGCTTTAAATAGGAGTGATATAGCTGGCAAACGGATAAAAGTGGAACCTAGTCGTCCTGGTGGTGCACGTCGAAAGTAAGTGCTTACAACATCCATTATATTGTTTTGGAACTTTCTATTTTCTGGTCAAGGGGGAGCCAGGGGTTGACCAAATGGTACTTCTATAGCTATCTCTAACCATGCTAGTGCGCTTTGGTGCATTTTAGTTACTGGAATGAAGTTCTTTGGATACTAAAATCAAGTAGTTAGAAATTTCTTCAAGTAGACAACGTAAAACAGAAAAAAAGAAAAGAAAAAGAAGATTATAAATCAAGTTTGGTAAAAAGCGTAAGTTTGATGCTCTATGAGGATCATTTTTTCATAATCATCATGGACATCATCTGGAAATCCATAAACTTTTACCAATAATGTGAAATATTCTTAAAACATAAACGTCTTCTGTGAGATGAATTTGATGTAATCTGAGGCATAAGATAATTAACATGATTGAAATTTTTAGGGTGTGTGGTTGTTGATTTTTGTGGTTTGTCTGTATATGTGTTTTTTCTGGATGCAATTAGACAGCTTTCCTGAGGGCCTGTTTGATAAGCCACTTAAGTTCTGAACAGTAAAAGATTCAGCTCTTATTGAGATTAAGCTTGTTAGACAATTATAACTAACATTGACTTTTAAAATTCAATTAAGCCAAAAAATTACTTAATGGGGTAATTTAGGAAGGAATTACTTTATTCATTAAGTATAAAAAGTAATTGACAGCTATTAGAATCTTACCAATTATATTGCTAAAACATACGCAAAGTGATCACCATTTCATCTATGGCAAGAAATTAATAATATTCAGTCAATTGATTTTCAGTTATAAGCAAACTTCTTTTAATGTCTATTTTCAACACTTAAAATTCAGCGCTTAAATTTTCATCACTTATTTTTCAGTTTTATCAAACGAGCCCTTAGAGTTAGGACTTTTGCATAATTTGCTCCGGGTCATTAAGCATATGAATTCCTTGGTCAAAACTCTGTTTTATAGTCCTTTTTCTTTCTTACTGTGCACTCTGGAGATTCTTTCAGAATGTCCTAGTCACTTTTTGGTAAGTGTGCTGGACTAAATTGAATTTGTTTGTACTTTTTGTTCTTAGCTTGATGCAGCAACTAAATCAAGAGCTGGAACAGGATGAATCTCGGACTTTCAGGCACCCAGTGGGTTCTCCACTTACCAACTCTCCACCAGGTTGGTAGCTTTAAAAGTGATCTTGCATTCAGCGATCATCAACAATCCCTTGTTATTTTTGTCTTTTAATTAAAATATGTTAATTCTTTGGTAGGTAGCTGGGCCCAATACGGCAGCCCTGTTGAGCAGAATCCTCTGCATGCTTTTAGCAAATCTCCTGGTCTCGGACCTAGCCCTATTAGCAATAATCATTTGCCAGGGTTAGCGTCAATTCTTCCTACTCATTTGTCCAGTTCCCCAAAGATGGCGCCTATAGGAAAGGACCAAGGAAGAATTAACTATGTTGGTCAGATATTTAACAAGACAGGCTCATCACAAGTTGCAGCGTACCAGAGTTCTCAATCATTTCCTGAGCATGGTGTAAGGCCAAGTCCTGGCTGTGTCATAGGAGAATCAACAAATTCTTCTGGCGTTACGACGTTATCCGGTCCTCAGTTTCTCTGGGGAAGTCCTACACCGTACTCTGGGCTTTCCCATTCCTCTGCATGGCCAAGTTCATCTACAGGACATGCACTTTCATCCAGCGGGCAAGGCAGGGGGCAGGGTTTTCCTTTCGCCAGTCACCATACCTCTTTTCTTTCTTCAAATCAGCCTCATCATGTTGGATCTGCACCATCTGGTCTCCCATTTGACAGGTGTTTTGGATATGTGCCTGAGTCACCAGAATCATCAATCATGAACTCTGTTGCATTGAGGGGCTTGAGTTTAAGTCATAACAAAGCTAATTACTTGAATGCGGGTACCCATGCAACTATGACTGCCATTGGCTTTCCAGGAGACATGGCTGAAAACGGTTCCCCGAGTTTCAGAATGCTGCCAATGGCTAGGCATGGCCCCATGATTGTTGGGAATGGTCTATTTTCCGGACCTGGGGCAACTGGCATTGATGTGTTGGGTGAACTTGGTCGAAATAGGCGAGTCGAGACAAGTGTCAATCAGATGGATAATAAGAAGCAGTATCAACTCGACTTGGATAAAATTATGAATGGAGAAGATGCAAGGACTACACTAATGATCAAGAACATCCCCAATAAGTAAGACTGATGTATAATCCTCATTTGGAAAGACTGATTTGTAATCCTCATTTGGAATGTTTATGTTCTAATTTAATTACTTGCCTCGTATTTATTGTTACTTTGCCTTTTGCCTTTAATTTAGGTACACATCGAAGATGCTGCTTGCTGCGATTGATGAAAATCACAGTGGGACATACGATTTTCTCTACTTGCCTATTGATTTTAAGGTAACTCTTTATAATTCTTTTGGGCCTAAATTACAAGAACCAAATGAATACCTGTCTATTAGGTGAAGCTCTCTTGAAAACATGTGATTGTTCTTATTCTTGGAAAATTGTTGAACACTGCTAGCAAGCCATTGTTTAATTGATCAAAGCTTCCTCTGATTTTGTTGCAGAACAAATGCAATGTGGGCTATGCTTTCATCAATATGGTTTCTCCTTCGCATATAGTTTCTTTCTATAAAGTAAGTTAGCTTTTCTGTCCAGTTCTCAGCCTTCCAATACTTAGAGATCAAATTCTACTTGACCTAGTATTTGTTGTTAATTCTAATGTTAATTTGTGAATGTAGATGTGACTCTTGTCTATGTGAGGTGCTGTAATTTGTTGCATCACCAATATAGTACATTGGAATGGCATGTCTTGTCATTGTGCGTGATTAGTAATGGGACTGGCAGTTTTAGTTTTTTCTAGAAAGTCTACATCTTGGAACTATATGCAGACATTGTCATTGTGTGTGATTAGTAATGGGACTGGAAATTTTTAGTTTTTCTAAAAAGTCTACATCTTTGAACTGTTTGCAGACATTTAATGGGAAGAAGTGGGAGAAGTTTAATAGTGAAAAGGTTGCTTCACTGGCGTATGCAAGGATCCAGGGTCAAGCTGCACTTGTGACACATTTCCAGAATTCAAGCTTGATGAATGAAGATAAACGGTGCCGACCAATAGTTTTCCATTCTGAGGGCCAGGATACTGGCGATAAGGTAACACTTTATAGTTACTTTTCTTTTCCTTACCATGGCCTAGAGTGCTGCCCAGACACTGCTCACTGGCTTCCTCGTTCCGATACTTGAGCTTCCTGTGTCTTCTCCTTTGCTTTAAAAGGTTCCAAAATGATTGAAGATGATGATTGGAATTCGATTCATGTAATGGGAGTAAATACTTGTTTGATGATATAGATGACATTCTATTGTGTCTGACGTTCAATTGTTCTGAATTATTCATTAATGTAGAACAAGCAGACAGGAAACATTTACTATGTGGATCGTCTCTCACTTCACGTAGAATCAGCCTAATCTTTTAAAATCTTCCAGGACTACTTGATTTCGGGCAACCTGAACATTTGCATTCGTCAAGCCGATGGGTCTTACTCAGGGGATTCATTGGATAGTCCGAAGGCAGATCTTGATTGAGAAGTACTAACTTCGCTCCGCATGGTGTATATTACTGTCAGTCTTCCATGATGACGGCTCACACTCTAACTGTTTGCGTAGGTAAGAAGTGTACATAGTCAGAGGAGAAACCAAGGGATGCATATATAATCTATGATCTCGAGTTACGGTGGGGCGTGTCCACTTTTTTGTCGACGGGATGCTCCATAAGGCTTAAGGAATTGTAGATGAAGAGCTGCAGAGAGCGTTTTGTTCATAAGTACAGCGATGTAAATGTCATTTAACCTGTGAGTGTACAATAAGGTTAAGCATATTGCTGGATTGTCGAAGTCTCTCTGCAGCCATGTGCAGTGCTTTTACCTATTTGCATGAGAGGGTTTATGTCCTTTGTTCCTTGTGTGCTTTTTGGGTTCGATTTCATGCAGGGATCTTTCAGGTCCATTTGAGAATGTAGCTAAATGTTTGTGAATGAGGCATGTAATGAGGGCTCAACTGGTCAAGGGTTTGGGACTGTTTCTGATTATGTACAGAGGAGAGAAACAGAGCCTGCATGGCAAAATTTGTTTGGTACATTGTTAATCCATGTGTATTTAATCATCATGTACAGACGTTCCTATTATTTTTCAACTCCACAAGGTTAAGTGGACTTAAAAGATTTCCTTGGGTGTTTTTGTGCTGCAGTTTAGTTGGATTGTTCTCAATTGAAGTCAAAAGTCAATTGTGTTTCCTTAATGAGTGCAGAGCATGGCATTCCAAATAAAGTTGAAAAATGGAAGTGAAGTAAATAGGAGAGCTTGATGACATGGACAGAGCAAACAAAAAGGTTTATAAGAAACTGATAAGATTTGAGGAGTCAAAGTTGGTCTTCTCTATTATGGTTCTTATACCGGAGTGAGTGGCCACATCCGCATGAGCTGTCCTGTATTTTAGCAATCTGCATCTTCTGGCAGCTGGTGTTTGTGTTTTGTGTTGTTCAATGGCTAGCAATTGGTGAAAGCTCTGGTAGTTTGTAGTGGCTCACTGAAAAAGAACTGTGAAGTATGTGACCGAATTAAATCTAGCAAAGTGACATGATGGTTACTAAATGATGGAAGGTCCCTGAAGGTGGGCAAGATCAATTGCTGTTCTTTTTGTCACCAGAAGTCCAACCGTTATCTGCATAATTCAACAGAGAAGTGCACATGCAAGAACGAGCCCCACGGGATTAACGTCGCTGTCTCAACCAAAACATGGAACATCAAACAACACACGCGAAGAATCAGTGAACGTTTCTTCGCCGAATGTTCCAGTTTATCAAGACCAGCTATGGAAAAGGTATTGATCGGGTAAAACTTTAAATTGCTGTTTGACATCTCCTGAAGGAATGGCACAGATGCCGAGCTGGCATTCCGAGAGCGTCGTCCACCGTCCTGTCACGTCGCTCATCTTTCATGGCTTCGTTCAACCATCGGATGAACGCCTTCGCTCTCCCTCTCACGGTGGTTCAAGAAATGTGCAGGGGTATTTGTCTTCCCAGCAATTTGGAACAGATTCTTGAAAATCCAGAACACTACCATTATAATCTTTATCTCCAAATCCTGCTAAAATGCTTATACACTACCATGCCGTCGAGAAGCACCAGCGGAGCCTTAGAGCCGCCATCATATAGCCATATCCGTGCCATGCCATGGTGGGTTACCAACACCACGTCTTTAGCCTCCATTAGAGAAGGATGTGCTATTAAAGAATGATGGATCAGCGGACCGATTGATTGACCCAGATGTGCCATTAGAGGCCAATAGCTAAACACATGGCAATTAAATCAGGAAAAATTGTAAAAAAAAGTCTTATACCTCTTACGCGTTTGCCAATTTTGTTATAAACATTTTAAGTTTGCCAACTGAATCCTAAACCTTTTGTATTTGTGCCAATTCAATCCTCTTTGGCTAGCTGACACTGATGTGACGTGCTGGCTAGCCAAAATAATATTATTTTATCATTTTTAAATATTTTTTGAATTAGTTTTTTTCTTCCTTCTTCCTTCTCCTTCCTCCTCTTACTGTGGCTGGTTTGGCCGGCAAGGGTCACTGGAGCTCACCGGCCACTGGCGAGGGCCGCGAAGCCCTTGTCAGCTATCGACAAGGGTCGCAGCCCTCACCCGGCGTCGCCTAGATCTGGGCGACGCCATGGGGGTCGTGGGCGAGGCTGCCTCACCTAGATTTGGGTGAGGGCAGCCCCTCGCTAGATCTAGCGAGGGTCACCCTTGTCGGCGTCGGGCAAGGGCAACCTTGCCCACGACCCCCATGGCATTGCCCAGATCTGGGCAACGCTGGGTGAGGGTAGTGACCCTCACTGACGGCCAGCAAGGGCTTCGCAACCCTCGCTAGTGGCTAGCGAGCCTTGTCAGCCAAACCAGCAACAATTAGAGGAGGAAGAAGGAGGAAGAAAAAAAAAAGAGTTCATGTTTTGTTGATCATCTGCAATTATCAAAGCTGGACCTCAGTTTGACTATTGGCGAAGACTCTTGAACTTGTGCGATAAAACATTACCAAGCGAGAAACAAATGGAGAAAAATCAATTGATATGAAAAATTTGATGCTTTATGCTGGCTCCCCCAAGTCTCAACGTCTGGATCCGAGTTGACCACAGTTATAACTGCTGTGAGAAAACTGCACCAGATAGGCTCTAACCCAATAAAAGGAGAAACTCTCGTCGGAAACGCTTGTAATTGGAAATGGTTTGCTCTGATTTTCGCAGAGCCTGTTCTGTTTTGGGAATCTTGCTCTGTAATGGTTGGATTAGTTCTTCGGTTTGAGACCATAGGCTCTTTGGTCTGTGGACAGATGTGATTTGAAAGGCTTGTACTAAGGAGGGTTGGCCCTACTTGCTGGTGTTGAGCAATAAAGTATTTTGATGATGCAAAACGCTAAGACGTTGGTGTGGAGTTTATTGTTTGTGTTGCTTTTTTGGTTTTATACTTGGATAAGTAGATTACTGGTGAAGTGGTGTTCTCGTATTTTGCCGTTAAGCATGCAGTTCAGGTTGCTGAATTCACAGCTTAAAGGTGCTTATTTACGTAAGTCTACTAAGAAACATATAGTGTTGGTGCACATTTCATATCCCGCTCACTCAGTCCCTCTGTACTCGAGGTTGAAACAGCACTTTTTCATGGCAATTTTAGTTCATTCATGGCGTTTCAGATGTGCTTATTGCTGTGTTAGTGTTGCTGTGTTAGTGTAAAGGGTTTAATTGGTTGGTTTGCTTACAGTAGTTGTGCTTAGATTTCGACCCAAAGCTTATGGCTTAGGACCCCAGATCATGACCCCTTGCAGGACTCGTTATTCCGCAGTGTCAAATTTGGGATTCTTGTTAGCCCACCTACATGATTTTTCATGATGATGTGATAGGACAGTATGTACAACTTGATTTTGTTGATTTTGTCTGTAAGTATCATTCGATGTTGTTTCTAAAAGATAATAACGGAGCAACCATAGGTGCTCAACTTTTATTTTAATATGTATTTAACATATGAGAAAAGAAAAAATGGAATGCAATTAGAGTCTAGCGGACATCAATCAATGAATGAGTCAGTTTCGTCACCAAGTCGCTTGAGAGAAACAAGGCTTATAGACACACACCAGTAACTCCAGTAGGCACGGGCGGTGTCTGGTGCGCAGTCATGCCTCGTGAATTTATCCTTGTTGACATTGTACGTCATCAACTCATTGTCCTTCCAGTGACGGAGGATCAGCTTGTCGAGTATGTGCAGGCCTACCACGTAGTAGCCGCCGCTGTATGGTTGCTGGATCCTGTATTTCCTGGTCCACTCCCTTCTCGTGTAGTCCTTGAGCACCCACACGTCGATGTGCGCATTCTTCTTATAATGGAAGAGCGCCGGCGATCCTCCCAGCTCGTGCAATCCTCCCAGCTCGTGCTTTTGCAGGCCATTGCGGAAGAGGAGGCCTGGTATTGGGATCAAGCTGAATTCCTCCTGGGTAAGGTCAAAAGAGAGCATCGCCCTCGCCAACAGGCGGCCTGACAGCTAGTCCCTGTCCATAAGCCAGTTCAAAGCTCCAGATGCAAAGACAAAAGTACTACCAACTCCAGGAGAAAAGAAGAAAGTACCACCAGAACGAGCGCTGTGATAAGGCAGCGGGGCTTTGCAGCTGGCTTTGCAGGTCCTCCACGATCGCTTCTTAAAATCGTAGACTCGAGCCCGCATCATGCAGGTGCAGGTCTTCTCATCAAAGTCAATATCATTGATTTGTACCATTTTGTACGTGTCGGTAGAGCAATCGAACCCGAACCCAGGAATCGAGCGAACCCACTTGTTGTTGGCCTGAATATCGGATGCTCTTGCCAATCTCAGGATTTCTTTAGTAAGGGGATTAATCAGGAGCTCAGGATTATTCTTGGAATCGGAGTTGTGCGCGAAAAAGAGCGAGCCATTGCAGGCGCTTAGGAACACGTAGTTTTCCAGTCCAGGGAGTTTCGCTATCTGGATCATCTTCGCCGGCGCTTCCTCGTGTTCCTCCAGGAGATAGATCTTCCCTTCCGTAACCTCATGGTATAGCAACACGGGTTCTTTTGCACGGTGCACTGAGTTGCGGAAGTAGGAATCATCGACGACTCCTCGCCAGCGCTTGCAGACACAGCGGTACCGTAGCAGCGAGTGGCTGGAGACTCTGGAGAGGATGTTGGAGAGGAGGGCTAGTGGAAGTTCATCCATGCTCATCAAGAGTGAAGCCACCATCTGACGAGGCTGTTCAGCCTTGTATATATAGATTACATTATTAAGAGTATACCAACGTATACTCTGTTTCCTTGTTCTATTCGGGATGAGGATTATCCTCTGTAGATAGATACACGGAGATCGATAACTTTCATCACCTTCCTCAACATGCGTTAGGTTAGGATCGGCATCGCTATCTTTCCAAAATTTGATTAGACGTGGCGTGTCTTTTTTTCTTTTTCCTTAAGAAAAAGCGAATTAAAAAACAAATACTTATTAAATCTACAATTACTACGAATAAATACTACACAAATCGGTGTGTCCATGTGAAAGTTTTTAAAAAAAAATTGGTAGTCCACAACCATTGATAAAAAGAAATTAAATTTCATGAAAAGTCATCAATTACCTATTTCGAGAATCATACTAAGCCAATCAAAAAATTTCGCATGATATTATCGTCGCATATTGATTTTAAAAATCTTCGTAATTATATTGAACAAAAAAAGTGTCCTCTTATCGTCCGTACGCTTCCTCAACCAATCAATAATATCATCTTCATCGGTGCATACAATTTCAATGTAACAGCTAGATGCAGAGGGTCCCACAAAAATCATCTTTTACTAGGCCTCAAAGCTGTAATTGCTATATAAATGTAAAGAATTTGACCAAAACAACCCACGCCCTCTTCCGCCTCCAAGTTGGTGCACCTCTCCTCTCTCTCTCCACTCTCAAGGTCTTAACCCGTAATTTCAACAGATTTTATTTTTCGCTTTTTCCTATTTCAATTCTTACCCTAAATATAATGATTAAGTTTAGTTTTGTATTTTTGTACATTTTAACGGAACATATCATTTCTCCACATTGTAAAACTTTTATGCATATTTTGGTTAAGCTTATAAAACAATGCAACGTATTCACGGGAGAGAAAACATTATTGGAAAAGTTCAAGTTTTGCTTATTATTATCTATTATCAAAGCAAGACCAAAGTCTGATTACTAAGGAGATACTCTTGGACTTGTGGGACGAAACATTACCAAGCAAGAAATAATGGGGAAATTTAATCTATCGCGACCCTCCTAAGCAATTAACAATCAAGGTATCAGTCAACTAAGTGAGCATGCAAATGTTTTTTAGGGTTCATGAGCTTCCTAAGCTAATCCTACCCTATTTTAAGAAATCAATTAACAATCAAGGTATTCAAACGATGGTGCAGTAAGTAAACACTCAAGGATTTTAAAGCATCTATCTTAGTGCGAGAAAATAAAACCCAATACAAGTCGGGCAAAGAATAAACATAGCTTTGTTATTGAGTCTCGAGACATGATCTCTCGGAAAGCTTGCTTCTTGAAACTAAGTCGAGCCTAAATCTAATGAATTGATTGAAGTGAAACCTAACCTACACTACCCTAATCATTCATTAAAGGATGAGGCTAAGTCTAATTGGTTTTATTAATCAAGAGCCTAAGCTAAGTAAAACCTAAGCTCACTAATTAACTAATTTAAGCTAAACTAGCCTAAACTACTACAAAATTTGAGACCGGATTGGACATCGGTCTAGTACCATCACCAGTTCTTCTCGGCCTCCGCCTCTTCGGAACGTTCTTCATGGCGAAATGTCGGTTTCAACCAATCATTCATAAAATCATGCATTCACACATGACAACCATTTGACAAAATCATCAAATCAAGAGTCGAGTGGCCTCGGGAATGGCCTTTGCTTATCATGCGATCCAATTAAACTCAAACCATCTCTTAATCAACTAGGGGTTGTTTGATTAAGATTAACAACTATCAACCTACCACTTGCATTCACAAAGCAATGGGCCAATCTTGTTAATCCCTATTTAAGACTAATCATCCCCACTAAACTACCCACTGATCAACATGCCTCGCGAGCCTAGGACATACATCTAGAAATCACAAGTGAAAGGCTAAGTAAGCATGCATTTAGTCTAAATAGCCTTAACCAATCAACAAGCAATTGAGTGGACCAAGTCGAGTCATTTATCCAATTTTGCTGTTTCTAGGCAATTATGTTTTGATTCAATTGAAGGCCTTAATGATCTACCTCTTGGTCGATTCAAGTGTCATTGGAAATATAATGAAGTGCACTTCAAGGTTCCCCTTTACCCAATTCGGACCCTATCGACCGGACTCCAACATTGCTAAAACAACTAACCCGAATTTGATCCGGTTTTGGAAAATACGGGAAAAATAGAAAATGAAGATGAAATGCCACGAAATTTTATAGGGAGAATCCTTGGCAGTGCTCTTCAACTTTCATGTTTTAAATTTTTTTGAAAAAGCCCTCGAAGATTGTCAAAATGATGCATTTTCCCCAAAAGGTCAAAAACTGTAAGTTTTGCATGCACTGCCCATGTGCAATTCATTAGAGACCCAAAACATTAGCGAACGAGGACGTTGATTAGTATGTTATTGATGTCATCATGAGTCGAGCATTTTCATATGCACGCATCATCTGAGCGCATAATTCAGTCTCTAAACCCTGCGTGTCTGAACAGACTTTTGCTTTTCATTTTTTTGCTTAATCTAGATGTGGTGCACGTATATTGACTTTTTTTAATCCTACACACTAGAAATATTCAGAACATACAAATATCGACAAGTAATTTCACATATATCTTTTTCTTAATTTTTGAAATTTAGATTCTATTTTAAATTATAGTGGGAAATTGAGGGAAAAAAAACCTTTTTATTTATATGAAATTATAAACATACAGGCCCTGAATTGTGGAGGTTTAGAAGCATTTTCTTTCTTGGGTCTAGCCCCCTCACCTAGACCGCTCACGCCCAAACAGATTTTCCCTCCTTAAAGTTTATTCTATGCTCTTTGAAAAAAATAAAACAGTAGGGTCCATTTTATGATGAGGGGTAAAAAACGAATTCGCTTTTGTATTTGTAACATGCCTAATCAAGCTATGAGAGAATAAACATATTGAGTTGAGTATGTATAATGGATAAGGAGAATTTGCCATCGTCCATGGGTACAAAGTTAATAAGCTGCTCAAACCCGAAGTGGATGCATTCATAATAAGGGAAAAGCTAGTAAAAACCCCAAACTTTACCATCTGTGATACATTTACCTTAAATTTTTTTTTTGTGACACCCGGATTACACGGGTACAAGTTTGGGATTTTTTGTGTCACAAAAAAAAAGTTTGGGGTAAATGTGTCACATAGAGCAAAGTTTGTGATTTTTTGTGGTTTTTTCCCTTAATAATAATGATGATAGCATAAAAACCAATTTGCAAAATTTATTCAGGTAAAAATTGATGATCAAGGCTTAGTGAATATTATTAGATGAATTGGCGGAGGTGAGGATCGGCTCCAATCTTGCATTACGAGTCGAAAGCTATATATATACAACGACGATGCGGAGGAATGAGGAGGTTGCGACAAAACAGAGGGAGTTTCGCGTCCTCTCTCGTCGTCGCTTAGCGCTTTCACCATTCAATTCATCTTCGTCTCCACTCATTTGTCTTCTTGCCCTTTTGGTTTATATGTACAATTTATTTCCTTTGACTCCCTCAATTTATAAATGGAATTACTTGAAACAAGCACCGTTAGCATGATTTTGAATCAGATGGTTTTTTTTTTTTTGAAAAGTTTTATTGGATAACATGTTCTACATGGAAAGGTCGAATTTACGAATTAAATCTGTATGAAAAAATGCTAATGAGTTTAAAACCGTTAGCATTGTTGGACTAAATAAATCATTTAGGGTGATTCGAATAAAAACATAATCGAGTAAATACTTGTTGCAATTTATGCATGTGCAGCAATCGAGAAACCACATTTACCGGGCAGGGCGGCGGCCGCATCAGGAGGTTAGTCGATTTTTCATTGAACTTTTTCTAACAATAATAAAGGAACAACCATAGCAACTTTTATTTTAAAATGTATTCAACATATGAGAAAAGAAAAAACAGAATGCGGTTAGAGTCTAGTGGACATCAATCAATGAATGAGTCAGTTTGGTCACCAAGTCGCTTGAGAGAAACAAGGCTTAGAGCCACACACCAGTAACTCCAGTAAGCACAAGTGGTGTCTGGTGCGCAATCACGCCTTGTGAATTTATCCTCATTGACATCGTACGTCATCGACTCATTGTTCTTCCACTGACGGAGGATCAGCTTGTCGAGTTTGTGCGGGCCTACCACGTAGTAGCCGTCGTACGGTTGTTGGATCCTGTATTTCCTGGTCCACTCCCGTCTTGTGTAGTTCTTGAGCACCCACACGTCGATGTGCGTGTTCGTCTTCAGATAATGGAAGAACGTCGGCGATCCTCCCAGCTCGTGCAATCCTCCCAGCTTGTGCTTTTGCCGGCGGCCATAGTCGAAGAGGATGGGTATTGGGATCAAGCTGAATTCCTCCTGGATAAGGTCAAAAGAGAGCATCGCCCACGCCAATAGGCTGTCCGACAGCGAGTCTCTGTCCTCCAGAAGCCAGTTCAAAGATCCAGAAGCAAAGACAAAAGCACTACCAGCTCCGGGAGAAAAGATGAAAGTACGACCAGGACGAGCGCTGTGAGAAGGTAGTGCCACTTTGCCGGTCCTCCACGATCGCTTTTCGAAATCGTAGACTCGAGTCTGCATCATGCAGGTGTAAGTCTTGTCATCAAAGTCAATATCATCGATTTGTACCATCTTGTACGTGTTGGTAGAGCAATCGAACCCGAGCCCTGGAATCGAGCGAACCGACTTGTCGGCCTGATGAATATCGGATGCTCTTGGCAATCTCAGGATTTCTTTAGTAAGGGGATTAAGCAGGAGCTCAGGATTATTCTTGAAATCGTAGTCGTGCACGAAAAAGAGCAAGCCATTGCAAGCGCCTAGGAGCACGTAGTTTTCCAGTACCGGGAATTTCGCTATCTGGATCATCTTCGCCGGTGCTTCCTCGTGTTCCTCCAGGAGATAGATCTTCCCTTCCTTAACCTCATGGTATAGCAACATGGGTTCTTTTGCGCGGTGCACTGAGTTGCGGAAGTAGGAATCATCGACGACTCCTCGCCAGCGCTTGCAGACGCAGCGGTACCGTAGCAGCGAGTCGATCGAGACTCTGGAGAGGATGTTGGAGAGGAGGGCTAGTGGAAGTTCATCCATGCTAGTCAAGAGTGAAGCCCCCATCTGACGAGGCTGTTCAGCCTTGTATATAGATTACATTATTAAGAGTATACCAACATATACTCTGTTTCCTTGCTCTATTCGGATGAGGATTATCCTCTGTAGATAGATTCACGGAGATCATAATGTTCGTCACCTTCCTCAACATGCGTTAAGATCGGCATAGCTATCTTTCCAAAATTTGATTGGATTTTGCTACTTCGTGATTGGGTGTTCATATATAGACATGGCGTGTCTTTTTTCTTTTTCCTTCAGAAAAAGCAAATAAAAAACAATTGCTTGTTAAATCTACAATTATTACGAATAAATCCTACACAAATTGGTGTGTCCATGTGAAAGTTTCAAATTTTCAGATTACAAAAATAAGTCAAAGAGCATGAACCACGAGAATGGACTAAACAAAAAGTAAAAAGTAAAAAAAATATATTGGTAGATCGATAAATATTAGTGATTGCGAGCATTAATGAAATTTTGTTGTAGCAAAAAAATTGGTAGTCCACAACCATTGATAGAAAAAAAAAAATTACATTTCATTAAAATTTATCAATTATCTATATCGAGAATCATACTAAGCCAATCAAAAAATTTCACATGATTTTATCATTGCATATTGATTTTAAAAATCTTCGTAACTATACTGAACACTATTCGGAACCACCTTATAATTTTTAAAATGTTTTAAAAGTGTCCTCTTATCGTCCGTACACTTCCTCAATCAATTAATAATATAATGTTCATCATGCATGCAATTTCAATGTAAGTAGATGCAGAGATTCCCACAAAAATCATCTTTACCGGTCTTGAAAGCTGTAATTGCCAGATAAATTTAAAGAAATTGACCAAAAGAACCCACGCCCTCTTCCACCTCCAAGTTGGCGTATCTCTCTTAACCCGTAATTTCAACAGATTTTATTTCTTGCTTTTTCCTATTTCAATTATTACCCTAAATATATGATTCTTTTTTAAAGTTTTGTAGTTTTGTACATTTTCACAGAACATATCATTTCTCCACATTGTAAAACTTTATGCATAATTTGGTTAAGCTTATAAAACAGAGCTTTTTTGTTTTTCAAGGTTATTCACGGGAGATAAAAACATTATTGTAAAAGTTCATGTTTTGCTCTTTATTATCTATTATCAAAGCAAGACCTAAGTCTGATTACTAGGAAAGACTCTTGGACTTGTGGGATGAAACATTACCAAGCAAAGAAACAATGGAGAAATTTATTTTGTCACGACCCTCCCAAGTGATTAACAATCAATGTATTGAAATGACGATGCGGTAAGTAAACACTCGAGGAATTTAAAGCATCTATTTAAGTGCAAGAAAAGAAAATTCGATGTAAGTCGGGCAAAGAATAAACATGGCTTTGTTATTGAGCCTTGGGATATGATCCCTTGGAAGCTTGCTTCTTGAAACTAAG
This sequence comes from Metrosideros polymorpha var. glaberrima, assembly GCA_001662345.2. Taxonomy (NCBI): domain Eukaryota; kingdom Viridiplantae; phylum Streptophyta; class Magnoliopsida; order Myrtales; family Myrtaceae; genus Metrosideros; species Metrosideros polymorpha. The sequence goes on from BCNH02000011.1 coordinate 6,373,966, forward strand.
TTGAGCCTAAATCTAATGAATTGATTGAAGTGAAACCCTAACCTACGCTACCTTAATCATTCTTAAAGGGTGAGGTTAAGTTTAATTGGTTTTATTAATCAAGAGCCTAAGCTAAGTAAAACCTAAGCTCACTAATTAACTAATTTAAGCTAAACTAGCCTAAACTATTACAAAATTTGAGACCGGATTGGACATTTGTCTATTACCGTCACCGGTTCTTCTCGGCCTCTACCTCTTCAGAACGTCCTTCACGATCACCATCATGTGGTGTCGGTTTTAACCAATCATTCATGAAATCATGCATTCAAACATGACAACCAATTGGCAAAATTCATCGAATTAAGAGTCGAGTGGCCTTAGGAATGGCCTTTGCTTATCAAGCGTTCCGATTAAACCCAAACTATCTCTTAATCAACTAGAGGTTGTTCAATTAAGATTAACAACAATCGACCCACCACTTGCATTCACGACGCAACGGGCCAATCTTGTTAATCCCTAATTAAGACTAATCATCCCCATTAAACTACCCATTGATTGACATGCATCGCGAGCCTAGGCCAAACATTTAAAAATTACATGCGAAAGGCCAAGTAAGCATGCATATAGGCTAAATAGCCTTAAACAATCAATAAGCAATTGAGTGAATCAAATGGGGTCACTTATCCAATTTTGTTGATTCTAGGCAATTATTTTTTGATTCAATTGAAGGCCTTAATGATCTACCCATTGGACGATTCAAGTGTCATTGGAAATATTACAAAGTGCACTTCAAAGTTCGTTAGACCACTTTACCCAATTTGGACCCTATCGACCCGACTCCAACATTGCCCAAAAAAAAAAAGACCCGAATTTGATCCTGTTTTAGAATATACGGGAAAATTAGAAAATGAAGATGAAATGCCACGAAGTTTTACAGGGAGAATCCTTGGCACGTGCTCTTCAACTTTCATGTTTTAAGAATTTTAGAAAAGCCCTTGAAGTTTGTAAAAATAATGCATTTTCCCCAAAAGCTCAAAAACTGTAAGTTTTGCAGGCCAGCCACCTGACCTTTTTCGAAATTTATAAAATTGACCCAATATATTTTGCATGCACTACCTATGTGCAATTTATTAGAGACTCAAAACTTTTGCGAATGAGAACGTTGATTAGTATGTCATTGATGTCATCATGAGTCGAGCATTTTCATATGCAAGCATCATCTGAGCACACAATTCAGTCTCTAAACTGTGCGTGTCTGATAGATTTTTGCTCTTTTGCTTCATCTAGATCTTGTGGCACACGTATATTGGCTTTTTTTAATCGTAAACACTAGAAATTTTCAGAACATAAGAATATCGACAAGTAATTTCACATATGCTTTTCGTTTTTTGCTTCATCTAGATCTTGTGGCGCACGTATATTGACTTTTTTTAATCCTAAACACTAGAAATTTTCATAACATACAACTATCGACATGTAATTTCACATATATCTATTTCTTAATATTTGAAATTTGGATACTATCTTAAATTATAGTGGGAAACTGAGGAAAAAAAACCTTTTCATTTATACTTAATTCTAAATAAACAAGCCCAGAATTGTGAAGATTTAGAAGCAGTTTCTTTCTTGAGTCTAGTCCCCTCACCTAGACCGCTCATGCCCAAACAGTTTTTCCTTCCTTAAAATTTATTTTATGCTCTTTGAACAAAATAAAACTGTAGGGTCCATTTTATGATGAGGGGTGAAAAACGAATTTGCTTTTGTTATTTGTAACATGCCTAATTAAGCTACAAGAATAAATCCATAAGGGTGCGATTGTGCCTTTCAACTATGGGTACAATGGATAAGGAGAATTTGCCATCGTCCATGGGTACAAAGTAAATAAGCTGCTCAAACCCGAAGTGGAAGGTTTCCTACATTCATAATAGGGAAAAAGCCACCAAAAATCCAAAACTTTGCCATATGTGACACATTTACCCCAAACCTTTTTTGTGGCACCCCAGTCACACGGGTACAAGTTTGAGATTTTTAGTGTCACAAAAAAAAGTTTGAGATAAATGTGTTACAGAGGACAAAATTTGGGATTTTTGGTGGTTTTTTCCCTTAATAATAATGATGATGATGATAGCATAAAAACCAATTTGCAAAATTTATTCAGGTAAAAATTGATGATCAAGGCTTAGTGAATATTATTGGGTGAATTGGCGGAGGTGAGGATCTGTGATATCCCAAATTTCGACGATATGGAATAATGTAATATTCCGAATTTTCGACAGTATGAAATAATCGAAGGACGATCGTCGAAATTTATTTTAGAACAAAAAGCGTGATCGGAATTGTGAACAAAATTTCAAAAAGGAAAGAAAGAAGAAAATGAAAACAGAAGCCGTTGCTCACGGGTTTCGAACCGCGGACCTCCGCTGTCTCGTGCGCGTCTTGTGCGCTTGCCACTCAGCTAAGGCACGACTGTTGGGATAGCAACGCCAAAGGATTTATTTAAAGTATACGGCACGCAAATAACAGAGGAGAAACAACCGAAACCGTTGCCTGTGAGTTTCGAACTCGGGACTTCGGACTGTGCCGTCTCTTACCACTCGACTGAAGTTCGAACAGTGAGACAGAAGCGCCAAAAGTTTTATTTAATGGAAACGACGCGCGAGTAAAGGAGGAGGGGCAACTGAAGTCGCCGCCTCCAAGTTTCGATCCCAGGATCAGACCATTAGTTTCATTCCCGGATACCACTCGGCCGAGGCGCGAGTGGTGAAACCAAAGTGCCAAAATTTATATTTAAAGGAATCGGCGCGCTATGGACGTCGTCGTTTTGGTTCAACAGAAACGACTTCAATTTTTGCAGAAAAACCCTAATTTTTCACAAAAGAGACGTTTTGGGCTGGGCACGAACCGACGGGCCTAATTTCTTTTATTTTCGGATTTCAAGAGGGCCCATAATGGAAAATTACCATTTTACCCCCGAAGCCCATTTTTGGCCCATTTTAAGAACCTATTGGGTTTTTAGCCCATTGGGCCGTCAAATTCAAACCCGAGCCCATGTGAATAGTGTCAAGTCCACTTGGGTAGTGCGGGCCGTGAATAGTACCGAATGAATAGTGCCAAATTGTGAAAAGACCATTTTGCCCTCATTGGCCCAATGGAAGAATCCATTGGATTTTTAAGCCCGTTGGGCCCGTAAAAATTCAAGCCAAGCCCACGGGAATAGTACAAGACCCACGTGAATAGTGTCGGCCCGTACGAATAGTGCCAAGGGTGAAAATTACCCTTTTACCCTTCTTGAAAGTGAAGTTTTTGGAAGTTTTTGGTTGATCAGTGAGTGAGTTGCTCGAACCCGTTATAGGTTGCGTAGAGCGAGTGTTGCTCGCTATTGATCTGCCATCGACATTAGGTTGCATATTTAGGAATGCTCTAGGTGAATTGGTATCCTACGCGAGGCTTAAGCGATTAACTCGCTAAGATTTATATCTCATTTGTTGTTGTTAACCATTTTTCAGGTTCGTAGAATGGAAAGTCGACGGGTATGGTTCAAGGTACCCCTGGTGTAGAGGAGATAGATTAACCCCGACCCCAGTTCCTCTTTTTGTTGGTCGTGTAGGAAGTGGCCCGATAGTGAGGGCTTGTAAATATAAACTTCCTAGGGTTAACATGTTGATAAATAAAAAGGTGTGGTTTGTTAATGCTGTTTGTTCTGTTATTGGTGCTGCTGTTTTTCCTGCTATCCCTACTGTCAGGGGTTGTTTATGTTTCCGCATGCGCTAATTGAAAGATAAAAGGAATGGGTCGTCGATGCATCCTGGGACGTCGAAATTTTTATTGACCCAATGGTTAAGTGACATGGATGGTCGCGCGCTCGAGGGTTCGGGGCGTGACATCCCCGTTTAAATGGTATTAGAGCTTGGTCATAATCTGGAGTGATAAGGTGCGTTAGAGTTTGGGGATAGTTAGTTAGGAAAAACACCCCATGCTTGTGATTGCTGACTGATTTTCAAGAACGTTGTTCTTGAGTTCTAACTTCGTGTCGATGTTTGACACGTAGAATTTCGCGAAAATCCTGTGAGATGAGCAATCCAGATCCAAGGATCCCTAGACGAAGGGCAACCCAAGGCCAAGTTGGTGCTCGAGGAAGGGCACAAGAAGATCCTAGACTGGATAGGATTCTACAAGCCTTGGAAGCCATGGGGAATCTCATGGGGCAGCAAGCTCAGAATCAAAATGAAGCTGCTGTTGCTGCCGCTGCACCCAATGATATCCCGTTGGCTGGGAACGGGAATGGTGATCAACCAATGCATAGGGTGGTTGAGCAGTTTCTTAGGCTTAAACCGCCAAAGTTCGCTGGAACAGGTGATCTTGAGACTGCAACCCTCTGGATCAAGGAGTTGGAAAAGATCTTCGCATTGCTAAGATGCTCTGAAGAAGATAAGGTGACACTGGCTGTTTACCAACTGCAAGGTAACGCTAGTTCTTGGTGGGAAGCCACTCGAGGAAGAGTTTTCCCTAATGGTATGGTCCCGGTGTGGGATACCTTCGTTAGAGCCTTTAATGGAAAGTACTTCTCGGACTGTGCGAAGGAACAAAAGATGACAGAATTTCAACAACTCTGTCAGAATCATATGTCGGTAGACCAATATGAGGCAAAGTTCGCCGAGCTGTCAAGGTATGCACCGAGATTGATTGATGACCCGGTGGATAAGGTGAGAAGATTTCGAGATGGCTTGAAATCGGAGATTAAGGACCAGTTGGTGCCCCTGAACCTTAAGGACTACGACGAGCTGTATGAAAGGGCCCAACTCATCGAAAGGAACATAACAGAACGTGCAGCCGCATCTAGATCGCGGTTTGCACCTAATAGGGACAACCATCGGTTTGGAAAGAAGCCGATGACAGGAGAAAAGTATTCTGTTCCTCCCAATAGAAATAATGGCATCGGAAAGCCAGCGTACAACTCTTTGGGGATGTGCCGATTTTGTGGTATGAAGCATCATGGAACAACCCCGTGTCCTCCTAGGATGGGATCCTGTTTTGGATGCGGTCAATATGGCCACCACGTGCGGGACTGTCCGCGTAGATCCTTGGGGATGCAAGCATCGCCGCCAAGAGGACAACCATTGGCGAACGCCCCGCAGAACAATTTGAATCGACCCCGATGCGAGGAATGATTTATGCTGTTAAACAACATGAGGCGAAGGATTTGCCGACCGTTACAGGTACGGTCTCCTTGCACGATCATATTGCTTATTCTTTGTTCGATCCAGGAACTACATATTCATTTGTTGCTAAGCAATTCATTGAATTAGTGGGGTTAAGTCCGAAACCGTTGGAGACGGTTCTTAGTATCTCTACACCGTTAAAGGATAAAGTATTGTTTGCGGTAGGATGTTCAGGTTGTAAAATAGGCATAGGCGGTTGGGAAGAAAATATAGATTTGATTGTGCTGGCGATGTATGATTTCGATGTCATCATCGGAATGGATTGGCTCACCAAGCAACGAGCTACGATGGATTGCTATCGTAAAGCAATCAAGTTTAACCCGTTAGGAAGGGTTAGTTTTGAATTCATTGGAAATAGAGGGTTCCCCTCGATTTCCTTGATTTTGTCGCTTGAGGCGACAACCTTGCTGGATAAGGATTTCCGAGGTTATTTGGCAACCATGGCCAATATATTGATTAAGGAACCAAGGTTGTTGCATCAATTATCGGCAACTTAATCAAGTAACGGTCAAGAACAAGTTCCCGTTACCAAGGATTGACGATTTGTTTGACCAACTTCAAAGAGCTCTGGTTTTTTTTTTTTAAGACAAACCTGAGAACGGGCTGTCACCAATTGAGGATCAAGGAGTATATACCGAAGACAGCATTTTGAAAACGCTACGGTCATTATGAGTTTATGGTAATGCCGTTTGGTCTGATAAATGCCCCTGCTGCTTTATGGATCTAATGAACCGTGTGTTCAAGAAGTAATTGGACTGGTTCGTGATCGTGTTCATCGATGACATTCTGGTGTATTCAAGAAACCCAAAAGAACATGAAAGATCACTAGTCCTGAGTTGGTGCAACAATCGATGAACGCTGTCTAGGTTAAAAAAAAAAAAAGATGAGTCCGAGGTACGTCGGACCTTTTGAAATTTTGGAACGGATTGGGATTTTGGCCTATCGTCTCACGTTGCTGCCAAGGCTTGCTCAAGTACATGATGTCTTTTACGTGTCCATGTTAAGGAAGTATGAGCTTGACCCAACTCACGTACTTAACTTTGAGGAAATAGAAGCGGACGACCGAGTGTCGTACGTGGAACGACCAGTGAAAATAGAGGATAGAAAAGAGCAAGTGCTACGGAACAAGACAATTCCCTTGGTTAAAGTGCTTTGGCAACATCACGGAATAGAAGGGGCAACGTGGGAAAGCGAAGAAATAATGAGACGTCAATATCCCTATCTTTTTTAGGATATCATGTAATAGTTCAAATTTCGAGGACGAAATTTCTGTAAGGAGGGAAGAATTGTGATATCCCAAATTTCGACGATATGGAATAATGTAATATTCCGAATTTTCGACAGTATGAAATAATCGAAGGACGATCGTCGAAATTTATTTTAAAACAAAACGCGTGATTGGAATTGTGAACAAAATTTCAAAAAGGAAAGAAAGAAGAAAATGAAAACAGAAGCCGTTGCTCACGTGTTTCGAACCGCGGACCTCCGCTGTCTCGTGTGCTTGCCACTCGGCTAAGGCACGACTGTTGGGATAGCAACGCCAAAGGATTTATTTAAAGTATACGGCACGCAAATAACAGAGGAGAAACAACCGAAACCGTTGCCTGTGAGTTTCGAACTCGGGACTTCGGACTGTGCCGTCTCTTACCACTCGACTGAAGTTCGAACAGTAAGACAGAAGCACCAAAAGTTTTATTTAATGGAAACGACGCGCGAGTAAGGGAGGAGGGGCAACTGAAGTCGCCGCCTCCAAATTTCGATCCCAGGATCGGACCATTAGTTTCATTCCCGGATACCACTCGGCCGAGGCGCGAGTGGTGAAACCAAAGCGCCAAAATTTATATTTAAAGGAATCGGCACACTATGGACGTCGTCGTTTTGGTTCAATAGAAACGACTTCAACTTTTGCAGAAAAATCCTAATTTTTCACAGAAGAGACGTTTTGGGCTGGGCACGAACCGACGGGCCTAATTTCTTTTATTTTCGGATTTCAAGAGGGCCCATAATGGAAAATTACCATTTTACCCCCGAAGCCCTTTTTTGGCCCATTTTAAGAACCTACTGGGTTTTTAGCCCATTGGGCCGTCAAATTCAAACCCGAGCCCATGTGAATAGTGTCAAGTCCACTTGGGTAGTGCGGGCCGTGAATAGTACCGAATGAATAGTGCCAAATTGGGAAAAGACCATTTTGCCCTCATTAGCCCGTTTTGGCCCAATAGAAGAATACATTGGATTTTTAAGCCCGTTGGGCCCGTAAAAATTCAAGCCAAGCCCACGGGAATAGTACAAGGCCCACGTGAATAGTGTCGGCCCGTACGAATAGTGCCAAGGGTGAAAATTACCCTTTTACCCTTCTTGAAAGTGAAGTTTTTGGAAGATTATATTTAATGATTCAAGACAAAGCTAATTAAAGCTTTTGTCTTGCAAATCCTCTTTCCCTTTCCCCCCCTTGGTGGCTGAAAATGAGGACCCCCACCCTTGCCTCATCCTATTTTATTTTGTCTTGATTTTCCATCAATAATTCAAGTGATCTTGAATTTCAAGAAGCCAAGAAAATGAGATATTTGGATAAGAATTATGAGTTGCATTATTTGAGGGGCAATAATGCAACTTGAAGATAACAGGGGCAAGGCAACTTTCTCTCTCTCTTTCACTCTTCATTTCTCTCATTTCCTCTCAAAATTCGGAGCTCTCTCTCTCCCCT
>BCNH02000011.1:6382601-6397765 GCA_001662345.2 Metrosideros polymorpha var. glaberrima
TACCAAGGCGAGGTAAGAACGCCTGTGATTTGTTGGTTGATCGGTGAGTGAGTTGCTCGAACTCGTTATAGGTTGCGTAGAGCAAGTGTTGCTCGCTATTGATCTGCCATCGACATTAGGTTGCATATTTAGGAATGCTCTAGGTGAATTGGTATCCTACGCGAGGCTTAGGCGGTTAACTCGCTGAGATTTATATTTCATTTGTTGTTGTTAACCATTTTTCAGGTCCGTAGAATGGAAGGTCGACAGGTACGGTTCAAGGTACCCCTGGTGTAGAGGAGATAGATTAACCCCAACTCCAGTTCCTCTTTTTGTTGGTCGTGTAGGAAGTGGCCCGATAGTGAGGGCTTGTAAATATAAACTTCCTAGGGTTAACATGTTGATAAATAAAAAGGTGTGGTTTGTTAATGCTGTTTGTTCTGTTATTGGTGCTGCTGTTTTTCCTGCTATCCCTGCTGTCAGGGGTTGTTTATGTTTCTGCATGCGCTAATTGAAAGATAAAAGGAATGGGTCGTCGATGCGTCCTGGGACGTCGAAATTTTTATTGACCCAATGGTTAAGTGACAGGGATGATCGCGTGCTCGAGGGTTCGGGACGTGACAAGATCGGCTCCAATCTTGCATTACGAGTCGAAAGCTATATATATACAACGACGATGCGGAGGAATGAGGAGGTTGCGACAAACAGAGGGAGTTTCGAGTCCTCTCTCGTCGTCGCTTAGAGCTTACACCATTCAATTCATCTTCTTCTCCACTCATTTGTCTTCTTGCCCTTTTGGTTTATATGTACAATTTATTTCCTTTGACTCCTTCAATTTATAAATGGAATTACTTGAAACAAGCACCGTTGTGTGTGTGTGTGTGTGAGAGAGAGAGAGAGAGAGAGATCACTTTCATTTATTATAAGTAGAAGACTTATAACAAGTTGTCTCTAGCGAGAACCCCACAAGGACAACCTTATTACGTTCTAAAACATCACTAAGCACTAACTATCATAGCAAGGAGTAGTCATCAACGCCACCCAATCTCCTCTTTATCCATCGGCCCTCAGAACTTCCTTTTTCAAGAGATGCTGCAAAAATTTGTACAGTCAAAATGCAGTGTTCGAAACTCTCCCTCCCTCCCAAAGAAGTAGAGGTGATGGGGGTGTAGACAGTAGTCTATAGGGTAGTTCTTCAAAGTTAAGTGTTAGGGTTTTCATCATTTGCGGTTTTATAAGAGGATAGTTAAATCTTAGTGTTAGACATATGTTTAGGATATTCTATGATTTTGTATATTTCCATGAATGTTAGAGATATATTCATGATATTCTGCTTTCTGTATATCTTCCTTAATTAGTCCTGATTGATTACATTTGATATTTTGTATTTTTAGATGGTCGTCATGCAAAGCCTATTTAGGCTCATGAACTTTGCACCTGGTAATATACAAAAAAAAAATAAAAATTCTTCCTTTGATCACAAATCTCAACTTAGTTTTTGACAAGCGTGCTACATTGTTCAGTAACTTTCTTGAAAGCAAAGCCCATCGCGTTGGCCGCTTTCTATTAGTATGCCAGCCACATCGACCGTGTTCGTCCGGTCATTATTTCATAAAGCAAAGCCAACCACTACTTGTTGTTTTCCTTGATTCCTGACCTTCTGATGCTTGCTGTTAGGATTAGGCGCACAAACACAACGAAATAGAAAGTAAGTGTGAGAAAAAGAAATTGTGACGCAAAGTTTACTTTAGTTCAGTATTAGCAGAGGATTCCACTATAATTAGTATCTCTCACCTCTCTATTACAACTATCAATTATAAACGAAAGAGATTATATAAAGGCGGCACAAGAAGAAGTACATCAGAAGTGCCATAAGTTTTGTACGAAGATCACTTGAATGCTATAACTTTTTTTTGTTCACTTGAGTGCCACATTGAAGTAAAAACGTTCACTTAAGTGCCAATTCTGGCACAAGAAAAAAACACTCACTTGAGTGCCAATTCCGACAAATCGTCATACGTGGATTTTTTTAATTATATTTCGATTTTTTTTTTTATTTTTCTGTGTTGGCTAGGGTAACTGGAAACCCTCGCTGGCTACAGCCGCTGGTGAAGGCCTATGCCAAATCTGGGCAAGGCCGCTGGTAAATATCCATAATCAACATTAGAAAACCAATTCATAAACTAGTTTCGCAAATTGAAACACAAAAACTCTCACAATTCCATTTATCAATATCACAAATCATTTACGAAACAAAGCATCGCAATTCAACTTATCCAACATAATACATTTCACAAACTCATCTTAAATTATTTCAAACAACAAATAGGGTAGTAAATGTCCGATCCAAAGTTATGCATAAAGAATGCTATAAAATCCATTCCTTTTCAAAGAATTACAAAAAATGCGATTCTTCCTGAATTCATAATATGTTTTTCTATCTCTCCACAATATGAGTTTTATAAAAACCAAAAAAGAAATAGTATCATTCACTTGGAAAAGTCGAAAACCAACCTACGGTGATTACTCAAGTCGACGCATACGTTTTCCTATCAAATATATGAAAAACGGGATAAAAAATTGAGTAATACGTTACTCTAACACACGACTCGACTAGGTAATGCCTATTTGTCGCTAAAATGACACCTATGTGCCAACAAAACGCTTATTCATAGCGGATACGCATGCTATCCACTGCGAACAGCTTGTGCACTGAACTTGAACACATTATAACTCTCTCCTCCGAGCCCCGATTAAAGCGAGCTTGTAGTTTAAAGAAAGCTCTTTTAATGTACTTCAAAACCCCCAACACGGCTCTTCCAGAATCTGTCCAAAAATCAATAAAAACAGACGCAACAGGTTCTGGTCGCCCACTGCTCACCACGCGCGTCAAACTTCAAAATTTCATTTCGGACAAACCGTAACTCCAAATTGCGTTCTGTTGATTCGCATGGCTTTACAATACCCTAAACTTCCATTCTAGTATAAAAACGCAACTAAACGACTCCAAAAAAAAAGAGCAGCAGTTCTATCTTTACGGAAATCCGAATTTGAGCCCTCATTTCGAAAATTTCTCCAATCAGACGAACGAGAGGTGTGAGAGCTTACCGAGTGTTGCGACATGTAATAAATCTGGCTTAGCGAGGCATATGTGGCATGTAGGCAAAACCCCTCTTTCCCTTCCTCTTCTTCTTTCTTCTTTCCCCTCTCTTTTTTCTCTTTCTTTTCTTCTCTGTTTTTCCCGATCTCTCGGGCTCCCTTTTAATGCAGAACGTCCACTGTTCTGCTTTGTTGACTTTGTCAACTACTTTTTGTCTTTTTTTGTTTTTGTTTGTTTTTTTTTTTGCTTTTCCACCTTTGGAACCCATATTTTACAAAATCAGAGGTTTTCTTGCATGCTAAATACTACTAAGCCTGAATTATCCATGGTTGTGGTCAATGGTGCACCCGGAGGGGTATTTTTCTGGGCAGCGAGAGGCGTCTGCCTAATTTAGAGGGGCCTGTCTTTCTGAACCTCATTGCAGAATTCAGAACAACCAACTCTAGGTCCTCTACATAGGAAGGACCCTATATGGTTACGGATATTTTGACTGAATTCGCGAGAAACACCAGGACAGCTTTTCTTGTTTCTCATTTACTAGAGGTCCGTCTAAAGAATTCCTAAAATTGTTTTGTAGAGCAAGTTATGGTAATGCTGATTTTTTAGTTGCCACAGAAACTTCTTCATCATCGTCGTCGTAATGGTAGGAGGTCGAATGTCGGGTTTACGCGATCAGGACAGTGCCTGAGGCGATCAGCGCCTGACCACCACCTCCTCCATTCATCTGCCTCCCCTGCAGTCCTTGGCAAGGTAATATCATCGGGACCAAACTCCCAAAGTGAGGCGAATTCTGAATTTCGAAATGTACTTATTTCACTTCCCCTCCGAATTGAATTTAACTTCTCATCAATTGCCTTCCTTCTTAGAGTGACAAGCACATTCTAGGAAGCTATAAGTTAAGCTTTCAGTAACTTACTGAAACACATTGAACTTCATTTAATGCAGAATAGGCGTTGGAAAAGGTATAGAGCCTATGAAAATATATACAGTCGGACTAACATCCTGCAACTAGAATTGTCATCATATGCTTAATCAAAACCCCCTACTTGCAGAATAAAATCTGTGAGTGATTGCCGTAACACCAATTAGAAACAAAAGGCAATATTGAGCCAGAGAAGTATACGCACAGTTGGATTCTGGCTCCAGAAAACTGAAGAATACGCACAAATGGACAAGCAATTCTTCCAAATCAAAGAAGGCAGTAAAGTGTGTAAAAATGGATGCATCAAATTCTAGGCAAAAGGCCCTCCTAGAAAATGCAGAATAACCAGCAGCGGCAATCAGCCTTAAGGTCCCGGATCTCGTGGACATTGCCAGCTTGGGCAGCCTTGATTAGCATATTGCAGAGATAACCCTTCGCCACTGCGCCGATTATTAGCATTAGCAGGCAGAAGCGCCCGTCTAGGGAAGCTACCATGTGGAGTCGTGGCTGGTCCAGGAGTCACTAAAGGGCGATAAACATTTCTATACTGGTACTGATGAGCATGCAATGTGGAGTCATTTCTGGTCCAAGGAATATTAAAGGGGCCAGGTGAATAAGGTTGAATTCGTGGAGAATGGTAATATGTCCTTTCGGCGCCCTGAAAGCTTCCCTGACCAGAAGCATTACCATTGGCCTGAGATGACCCTTCGCCACCACACCAATTATTAGCATTAGGAGGCAGAAGCGCCCATCTAGGGAAGCTACCATGTGGAGACATGGCCGGTCCAGGAGTCACTAAAGGGCAATAAACATTTCTATACTGGTACTGAGCATGCAATGTGGAGTCGTTTCTGGTCCAAGGAATATTAAAGGGGGCAGGTGAATAAGGTGGAATTGGAGGAGATTGACAACATGTCCTTCCTGTGCCCTGAAAGCTTCCCCGACCAGAAGCATTGCCATTGGCCTGAGTTGAGCTGCCACCTTGATACACCTCCTGTTGAGCCGATGGCATAACAGCGTGCTGGTTATTACCATCAGAAGGTAGAGGCATGCATCCGGGCAAGCCAACCTGTTGTTGTTTGGGGAGTGTAGACATTGCTCCTGGATCAGGCTGATTGTTCCTCGCAGCGAAGTCATTGTTCTGGAAAAAGGCAATACCATTGAGAGAACTGATCAGCAAGCATCATTGCATTGCTAGAATTCAACTTGACGGAGATACAATATAGTCAGTTCCCCTATAATGTCGGACTCAATCTGAAGCAAAAAGTATCAAAAAGTATGTCATGTGATTGAATGCTGAGGAGGGAAGGTCAGGTGAATCATTTCTGAGAGATTGGATGTGAATGCACGCTGTGTAGAAGAATTAGTAGCACAAAAACAAAGGTAAAAATGAACTAATTCAGTTTTCTGACAATAAGAAGGAAGGATCAATAGATTAACATGTTGCATATAGGAAATTGCAAAAATTGTCCTGAACATGAGATATAGTGGTAACTGGTGATATCAGACAGGAAAACCCACAAGCTTGGCCAATCTTTACATGTTGATTATAATTAGTATTGTTCTTTCAACCATTTGCATAATCATATATATACTCGCAGTCATTTTTGCTGGTGTCTGTCTGTCACAATTGGAAATATGAACATGTAGGAAGAAATGCCAACTTGCCAGGGACAATAATCTCCTACCGACTCTAAAAAGAGTATTAAAGTAGCTAAAGTTGCTGTTTAAAATCCAGAATAAATGACTTAACGTTTTGTCTAGAGCTCAAAGGATGGCAATGACATGCACCGTGGAGGTTCTTTCGCTAGTAAGCTAACATCGAAGATGTCCACGGCATAATCATGTCAACCTTGTAGGAGTATCAGTTCAGTGTATAGGTCAAAGGCTTTTTAGTTTCAATAAAAAAAAGTCATATGACACCATCTCAAGACTTGCTGATGCACATCACAAAGCTTCTAGCCCCATCTTCAGATTTCATACCTCCAAGGTACAATCCTGAGGTGTTAAAATTTGACGTTTTCTTTATGGAGATACCAGCTGAGGGTAAAAGGCCAACATCATGCATTTCATGAAAGGAAAAAAAAAAAAAAACAAAGAGCTAATAAGCTAGCATACCTCTGACATTCTCTCTGGACGCTGAATAGGACTGTCTCTTGAGATTGTAAATGGGGCGTCAAGGACCGGATCTTGAGGATCCCGAAAAGGATCAATGTAAGATGTCTCTGATATACTTGGGGTAGCTTCTGATGGACCACTCTGTGGAGTAGAATCAGCAATTAAAAAAAAAAACGAAGTCATTCGAGGGCTTGACAACAAGAAGGAAGGATCGATAGATAAATTGTACTTTCTGCATTGAGAAAGCTGCAATGGTCAATAGATATGGATTTCCAAAACAGAAGAGATGTTTGTGGGTGTTGAGACCCACAAGCTAAAAGCCTAAAATTTTCATACCTCTAATGTTGATGTTTGTGGGTGCTGAGACCCTGCAGTACTGGATCTTGAGGGTACGGATAGGTTGTCTAGGAAGGGAGATCTAAGGGGACGATGAAGTTCTGATGGTTGATCAGTGTTTGCCACCAAATCATTCAGCGTAAACGACATTGAAAAAGAAGTGGACAAAGCAAACTCTCGTTGCTGCACATATCAAACAAAAAATTGGACGGTCAAACATGGTTGGAAACATAATAGAGAGAACAGAGAAGTCATCCGATTAGGCATTATAATGTTGCCAGTAACTTGTTCTACTTACTTAAGAGCAAGGCCGAGGACAATAGTCAACTAGCCACACAGAAGAGTATTAATGCTGTGAGCATGAATAAGCAAACTCAGTAGTCAAATGCGATATATATAGAAATTGTACCTGTTGTGTTGGTGGTGAGAATAGTTTATATTCCAGAAACTCAGAACTTCCAAGAACCACATTATTTCCCGAATCATTTCTGGAGGAATTAGCCACATTATTTCCAGGAGCCATGGGATCAGAAACAGCTTGTACTGCATGGGAAAAACCAGCTGCGATGGTGACTTCTTCATGCTTCGCTAATTTTACTTCTTCAATGTCAGACTCTATCTGAAGCAAAAAGTATCAAAATTTAAGGATTTCTTGTGGAGAAATCGGCTGATGAGGGAAGGTCAGGTGAATCATTTCTGATAGATTAAATCATTTCTGAGAGATTTAATGTGAATGCACGCAATGGAGAAGAATTAGTAGCAAAAAAGCAATGGTAAAAATGAACTAATTCAGTTTTCTGACAATAAGAAGGAAGGATCAATAGATTAGCATGTTGCATATAGGAAATTGCAAAAATTGTCCTGAACATGAGATATAGTGCTAACTGGTGATATCAGACAGGAAAACCCACAAGCTTGGCCAATCTTTACATGTTGATCATAATTAGTATTGTTCTTTCAAGCATTTGCATAATCATAAATTTACTCAACAGTCATTTTTGCTTGTGTCTGTCTGTCACAATTGGAAATATGAACATGTAGGAAGAAATGCCAACTTGCCAGGGACAATAATCTCCTACCGACACTAAAGAGTATTAACGTAGCTAAAGTCGCTGTCTCAAATCCAGAATAAATGAGTTAAGGTTTTGTCTAGAGCTCAAAGGATGGCAATGACATGCACCGCCCAGGTTCTTTCTCTAGTAAGCTAACAACGAGGATGTCCACGGCATAATCATGTCAACGTTGTAGGAGTATCAGTTCAATGTATAGGTCTCAGGCTTTTTAGTTTCAATAAAAAAAAAGTCATATGAAACCATCTCAAGACTTGTTGATGCACATCACAAAGCTTCTAGCCCCATCTTCAGATTTCATACCTCCGAGGTACAATCCCGAGGTGTTAAAATTTGACGTTTTCTTTATGGAGAAATCAGCTGAGGGTAAAAGGCCAGCATCGTGCATTTCATTAAAGGAAAAAAAAAAAACCCAATCAGCTAATAAGCTAGCATACCTCTGACATTGTAAATGGGCCGTAAAGGACCAGATCTTGAGGATCCCAATAAGGATCGATGCAAGATGTCTCTGAATTACTTGGGGTAGCTTCTGATGGACCACTCTGTGGAGTAGAATCAGCAATAATAAAGAAAAAGAAAAACAGAACCAAGTCATTCGAGGGTTTGACAACAAGAAGGAAGGATCAATAGATAAATCATACTGTCTGCATTTAGAAAGATGCAATGGTCAATAGATATGGATTTCCAAAACAGAAGAGATGTTTGTGGGGGTTGAGACCCACAAGCTAAAAGCCTAAAATTTTCATACCTCTGATGTTGATGCTTGTGGGTGCTGAGACCCTGCAGTACTGGATCTTGAGGGTACAAATAGGTAGTCTAGAAAGGGAGATCTAAGGCGACGACGGAGTTCTGACGGTAGACCAGCGTTTGCCACCAAATCATTCAGCGTAAACGATATTCCGTACTGTGGAAATGAATTAGCAACATAATAAAAAAAAAGGGACAAAGCAAACTCTCGTAGCTGCACATATCAAACAAAAAATTGGACGGTCAAACATGGTCGGAAACATAATAGTGAGAACAGAAGTCATCCGGTTAGGCATTATAATGTTTCCATTAACTTGTTTTACTTACTTAAGAGCAAGGCCGAGGACAATAGTCAACTAGCCATGCCGAAGAGTATTAATGCTGTGAGCATAAATAAGCAAACTCAGTAGTCAAATGCGATGTATAAAGAAATTGTACCTGTTGTGTTGGTGGTGGGAAGAGTTTATATTCCAGGAACTCAGAACTTCCAAGTGCCACATTATTTCCCGAATCACTTCCGGAGGAATTAGCCACATTATTTCCAAGAGCCATGGGATCAGAAACAGCTCTTGTTGCATGGGAACTCTGTGGACCCTTGGCACGCAAGGCTCGGACGTTACTTCTTGATGGAGTTGCAGCGTCATCTTCCATGTGCCTCACTACTTCCTCCCCTTTGTCTAAACTTATAGATGGAGTTGCAGTGTCATCCTCCGTGTGCCTCACTACTTCCTCCCCTTTGTCTAAACTTATAGATGGAGTTGCAGCGTCATCCTCTGTGTGCCTCACTACTTCCTCCCCTTTGTCTAAACTTATACTGTGCAACTGAGAAGCGACTGATGACTTGGCACTGCTCGGAGGTGATGAAAAATTTTTCAACAGTGATCCTGAATTGCTAGGCATTTCTGAAATTGAAGAGCGCTCTAATTGGTTAACATTGCTACATAGCTCATCTGGCAAAGAGATGAAGTCATCACTAGTACTTCCAAGTGCCACGTTATTTCCAGGAGCCATGGGATCAGAACCAGCTTGTACTGCATGGGAAAAACCAGCTGCGATAGTGACTTCTTCATGCTTTGCTAATTTTACTTCTTCAATGCCGGACTCAATCTGAAGCAAAAAGTATCAAAATTTAAGAATTCCTTGTGGAGAAATTGGCTGAGAAGGGAAGGTCAGGCGAATCATTTCTGATAGATTGAATCATTTCTGAGAGATTGGATGTGAATGCACGCTGTGTAGAAGAATTAGTAGCAAAAAAGCAATGGTAAAAATGAACTGATTCAGTTTTCTGACAATAAGAAGGAAGGATCAATAGATTAGCATGTTGCATATAGGAAATTGCGAAAATTGTCCTAAACATGAGATACAGTGGTAACTGGTGATATCAGACAGGAAAATCCACAAGCTTGGCCAATCTTTACATGTTGATTATAATTATTATTGTTCTTTCAATCATTTGCATGATCGTAAATATACTCGCTGTCATTTTTGCTTGTGTCTGTCTGTCACAATTGGAAATATGAACATGGAGGAAGAAATGCAAACTTGCCAGGGACAATAATCTCCTACCTACACTAAAGAGTACTAAAGTAGCTAAAGTTGCAGTTTCAAATCCAGAATAAATGAGGTAAGGTTTTGTCTAGAGCTCAAAGGATGGCAATGACATGCACCGCCAAGATCCTTTCTCTAGTAAGCTACCATTGAGGATGTCCACGGCATAATCATGTCAACCTTGTAGGAGTATCAGTTGGTCAAAGGTTTTATAGTTTCAATAAAAAAAAGTCATATGACACCATCTTAAGACTTGCTGAAGCACATCACAAAGCTTCTAGCCCCATCTTCAGATTTCATACCTCCGAGGTACAATCCTGAGGGGTTAAAAAAAAAAAACTAGTTTGACTTACTTAAGACCAAGGCCGAGGACAATAGTCAACTAGCCACACCAAAGAGTACTAATGCTGTAAACATAAATAAGTAAACTCAGTAGTCAAATGCGACATATAAAGAAATTGTACCTGTTGTGTTGGTGGTGGGAAGAGTTTATATTCAGGAAACTCAGAACTTGCAAGAGTCACGTTATTTCCCGAATCATTTCTGGAGGAACTAGCCTCATCATTTCCAAGAGCCATGGGATCAGAACCAGCTTGTACTGCAGGGGAACTCCATGGACCCTCGGCACCCAAGGGTCGGATATTACTTCTTGATGGAGTTGCAGCGTCATCCTCCATGTGCCAAACTACTACCTTCCCTTTGTCTAAACTTATAGTGTGCAACTGAGAAGCGACTGATGACTTGGCACTGCTCGGAGGTGATGAAAAATTGTTCAACAGTGATCCTGAATTGCTAGCCGTTTCTGAAATTGAAGAGCGCGCTAATTGATAAAGGTGGAAAAAGGGGAGCTGTCTATGAATTAAACATTGCTAAATCAACTTCTCACGTCACACTGAATCAAAAGATAACAAAAAAGATGGGTGTAAAAACCTTGAGAAAGCAATGCGCTGTGGGTGTCCATTGGTAGGTGTATCTTCTCACTCTTCTTCTTCTTCTTCCTCTTCTTCTTCTTCTTCTTCTTCTTCCCCGTTTCTTCTTCTCTATCTGTTAACAAGAGTCAATCAACAAGACCAAAAGACTACTCTCCTGAACAAAAACAGAGACGGAAGTTCTTATAAACCTTGAGAAAGGAACTGCCCAAAGGGGTTTACGATGTAGTCTTTGATTAACGTTAGGAAAGTCCGTTTCTCTTTTGGCTCCTCCATTGGTACCTCCTCGCTCTTCTTCTTCTTCTTCTTCTTCTTCTTCTTCTTCTTCTTCTTCTTCTCACCCACTACCGACCCCATTGAAAGCCAAAAACAATTTTAATCTGTCAGTTTGCAATTCAAACAGCAAATGCACCAGAGAAAAATTCTCTGCAAGCAGTTAAATTCCTCATTCAAATGCTAGAATTTATGGCCCGAAACATAGACAAGTATTTCCATCTGACCTGTTGCATTAGAAAAGTTTTTTAATAACACAAATTTTATTTTAGCCTTCATAGCTCACCCTGAACACTGCTGGAATCATCGCCAGAGCTTGAATCTGATTGAATCATCAGAGAAAACTTACACTTCTCTCCCAATTCTGTAACGACATTTTTTCATCGGCTGGCATTGGAAGAAGCAGAAAATGCATGTCTGCCACTAATATGGCTTCAAGCGCATAATCTAACAAGCCTAAGTTGTCGACTTTATTATGCTTCTCTCGCACGACACCTAAACAAGAACATCTATAGAATGTTCAAAACAATGAAAAGCACATCAGAAAATGATGTTCTCTTGTTTCGAATAAGAAGGAACTAAACAGAACAAAATACGCTGAAGCCAAAAGAGAACATCAGAAGGCCATCTGATTGAGTAATCAAAAGTGGAAACAAAGAAACAAAAGAGAAATAACATTTCTTGTTTCAAACAAAATGAGGTGTTTCTTTGCTTGATGGCAGTTCCTCTAAAGACTAACCGACCACAGGAACGAAGAATGGAGGGAGTGCGCAAAACCTGGAGAAAGGAGTCTCGGCAGGGTGAGGTCTGAGTCAATGTAGCATTGCTCTAGCATTTCGTAAATAATTTCTTGGGTGAAACAGGGCATCATCTCCTTTATACGCTCTACTTGCTCCTTCCACTCCATCGGTACCCCCTCTCGGTCTTCTTCGGTGAAACGGGGCACCATCTCCTTCATACACTCGAATTGCTCCTTCCACTCGCTCGGTGACTTCTCTATTGAAGAGTCAATCAAGAAGACCCAACTGAGATAATCTCATCAGAATGAAAATAAAGAACAAAATGAGAAACAAAATCAGCTGCACCCACTCAAAGGGTACCCGTTTTTCTTTTCGGATGGGTACAAAAGGGTTCACGTTAAATCCAAACACAACCAAAAATGGGCGTCTCTTGCTTGATGGCATGGCAATGTCTCTCAATACTAAACCAAGAACAAGAACAGATGGACAGAGAGTGTAAAAACCTTTAGAAAAGAGTCTCTGAATGGCGAGATTGGAATCCATGTTGCATTGCTTGAGCATTTCACAAATAAATTCTTCGGCAAAACGGGGCACCATCTTCTTTATCCACTCGACTTTCTCCTTCCCCTCCATCAGATTGGAGTCTCTCTTTTTCTCTGTCTCCACTGAAGAGTCAATCAAGAAGACCCAAGTTCGATAACTTCATTAAAATGGAAAATAAAGAACCAAATGAGAAACTATATCAGCTGCACTGGCTCAAAGGGTTTTACGTTGAACCCTGATAAATCAAAACAACGGGTGTCTCTTGCTTGATGGCACGGCAACAGCTCTCAAGACTAAACCAAGGACAAGAGCAGATTGAAGGAGAGTGGGAAGAACCTTGAGAGAGGAGTCTCTCGACGGCGTCGTCGGAATCCATCTTGCAGTCCTTGAGCGCTTGGTAAATCTCTCGTTCGGTGCAATTGGGTAATATCTTCTTTATACGCTCGACCTCCTCCTTCGACTCCATTGGCACCTCTCTGTTCTTTTCCTTCATTGTTCTTTCTCTGTCGAAAAGAGTCGATCAAGAAGAAGGCTCAGAGGCTTCTCTCTCTCTCTCTCTCTCTCTCTCTCTCTCTCTCTCTCTGTTCTAAGAATTCAAATTATGAGGAAGAGAAATGGGATGGTTCAGAGGCGAGTGATTTATACCCTTCGCTGACAGAGGGTGGACTCTGTTTCTCACATGAAGAATTGGGCGCTCTTTTTTCAACTTCCACAACGGTCATGGTCAGCCAATACTGTAATTACCGTCATGTCCTCCCTCTATAAACCAAAATGAGCCGTAATCTCATTCTAGATCGCAAAAGGTTCGACCAAACTGCTTGGTTCTTCAAAAGATTTCCCATTTAATCTGTAGCTACTAAAAACAAAACAAAAAATCTCTAGCTACTAATTGAGTACGGATGTTTTCGACTAAAAAAAATTAAGTATAAACGTCAAAAAATTTCACGTTGAATGGAAATCATTGTTGAACTCGAATGCACAGAAGATCCTATTTCGTTCACCATATAGAATCGAGTTGTGCATAATTTACTTTCGATCCAATGTTTTGATATTTTGGTCCCTTCCTTGATGCATGGTAATAATAAACATAGGGCCACATTTCAAATCTAAAAGTACCATTGTCTAAGGTCACAATTACATGACATTTTTGTGACCTATAGATATGATCAGCCTCCCGACGCTCTAGCGCAAGCAGTGAGCTAGCGTCGGCACAAGCCTAGGGCCCATGCGACGCAACTCGGGCCTGGCATAACGAACATAGGGCAAAGGCCCGGTGCGCGTGGCCCGAGGGCTGTTCAGCAAGCTTCTTGCATCGTGCAAGGTCCCTTTGACCATGTGCAAAGTTCTGCCGATCTTGTGTAAAGGTCCACTGCATTTTCATAATTCTCCTGTAAATAGAGCTTCAAGTTTGGTAGATGGACGAGGACAGTTAGTTCTAACAAGTCACGCGGGAGAGAGTGCGAGGAGAGGAAAGTCAAAGAAAGAAACACGGAACAAACTATGTATATATGTCAAAGTTCTCATCAAATTCAAATCATAGTTAAACTTGAATGCACGAACGATCTTAAATTTTGTGATTTTGTTCACTATATAAAATCGAGTTACCGTTTAATTTCTATCCTATATTTTGAGATTTTGTTCCCTTCCTCCTCGATGCACGGTAATAATGAGCATCGGGCCATATTTCTAAAAATAGCATGGTCCAAAATTGTTGCTGGACTGAGTTTATAGTTCTGTCTTATAAAGATACAATTACGCGGTCATATGTTTTATATGGTTGCAACCATATTTGAAGCTAAACATTTTAATTCCACGAAATAATTGAAACTCCAAACAGAGCACATTCCATATTGCTAGAAAGTATTTTTACCATTTTCATATATTTTCACTATCTAGGAAGGTTTTTTTATTTATTATTTTATTTTATTTTTTTTATGATATATTTGTTAGGGGATGCCTGGACCGGTTTCGATTTAGCAATAGCACGTAGCTCCTGCCATTCGCTCGCTGAAACTGCTATTTTGCTCCAGGACTGGTGATTATGAGTTATGTTCAATTCACTTTCTGCAGGAAGGAAGTGTATGTAGGCGAACTGTGGGCAACAACTGAACGCCAACAACATGAAAATAACGAATTAATGATTAAGACATGATTATAAGTATGCACTCTTTACACTTCCTCGACTATTGCTTCTTGTCAATTGCCTTCCTAGAGTGACAAGCACGCTCTAGAAAGCTATTAATGGAGCTCTCAGAATCTGTACTGAAACTCTCGAAGTTCTTCCATATGCAGAATAGGGTGCGACCGCGGCGATAATTGCCTACTCCAAGCATTAGAAAAAGGGCTAGAGCTTATGAAGATAAACCCAGTTGAACTAAGTGTGTGAAAGTGGATTAGCAACAACCCAAGTATCTTTACAATGAAGCTGCCACCCCATAAAGCTTCTATGTCAAACTCGAGGAAGAAAGCCTTCCCTGTAAATGCAGATAGCAAGCAGTAATCAGTGATAACATCGGAGCTCGAGGTGGTTGCATTAATGATGTGTCCTGCAAATCCCTCGTGGTCATATCGTATGGGCTTCGCTGCTGATGATTTGGCATGATGCTCGTTTCAGGAAGGTGCCTGCTCGGGTAGCCTCGATGAGCATATTGCAGTGAAGATCCTTCACCGCGCTGATTGTTTGCTTTAGCAGGCAGAGGCGCCCATCTGGGGAAGCCACCGTGTTGGAGCTCGGGGAGCGCAGATATTGCTCCTGAATCAGGCTGATGGTTCCATTCAGCGTTGTTATGCGTCTGCAGAGAAGACAGATATGATGAGAGAATTCATTAGCTACATCACTGCATTACAAGTCTGTCGGGG
>BCNH02000011.1:6408039-6450415 GCA_001662345.2 Metrosideros polymorpha var. glaberrima
CGGCGACTACTACGTGGTAGGCCCGCACAAACTCGACGAGCTGATCCTTCGTCACTGGGAGGACAATGAGTTGATGACGTACGATGTCAACGAGGATAGATACACGAGGCGTGATTGCGCACCAGACACCGACCCTCCTTACTTGAGGAATTACTGGTGTGTGGCTCTAAGCCTCGTTTCTCTCAAGCGACTTGACGACGAAACTGACTCGTTCATTGATTGATGTCCGCTAGACTTTCATTGCATTTTGTTTTTTCTTTTCTCATATGTTAAATACATATTAAAATAAAAGTCAAGCACCTGTGGTTGCTCCTTTATTATTTTTCAGAAACAGCATCGAATGATACTTACAGACAAAATCGACAAAATCAAGTTGTACATGCTGCCCTATCGCATCATCATGAAAAATCATGTAGGCGGGCTAACAAGAATTCCAAATTTGACCCCGCCGAATAACAAGTCCTGCAAGTGCAAGGGGTCATGATATGTAAGCAAGCCAACCAATTAAACCCTTACACTAACACGGCAATAAGCACATTCGAAACGCCATGAATGAACTAAAATTGCCATGAAAAAGCGCCGTTTCAACCTCGAGTACAGAGGGACTGAGTGAGCGGGACATGATTTGCGCACCACCACTGTATGATTCTTAGTAGACTTATGTAAAAGCTCCTTTAAGCCGCGAATTCAGCAACCTGAACTGCAGAATACGAGAACGCCACTTCACTAGTAATCTACTTATCCAAGTATAAAACCGAAAAGGCGACACAAACAATCAACTCCACACCAACATCAATACCAGAAAGTAGCAAGAAGTGTAGCCAAACAATGATGATTATAAATATGCACTCTTTACACTTCCTTGACTATGACTTCATGTCAATTGCCTTCCTGGAGGGACAAGCACACTCTATAAAGCTATTAATGGAGCTCTCAGTATCTGTACTGAAACTCTTGAAGTTCGTCCATATGCAGATTAGAGTGCAACCGTGGCGATAATAACCTACTCGAAGCATTGGAAAAAGGGCTAGAGCTTATGAAGATAAACCCGGTCGAACTAACATCCTGCCTCTAGGATTATCATTGTACAGAATCTTGGCGCAAAATCTGTTCCGACACAAAAAGGCGATATTGAGCCAATGTATTAGATGCTGAAAAGTATGTACACATGGACAACCACGAACCTCTATATTATCTCCGATTCAAAACAGACAGTGACGTGTGTGAAAGTGGATTAGCAACAACCCAAGTATCTTTACAATGAAGTTGCCACCCAATAAAGCTTCTATGTCAAACTCGAGGAAGAAAGCCTTCCCTGTAAATGCAGATAGCAAGCAGTAATCAGCGATAACATCGGAGCTCGAGGTGGTTGCATTAATGATGTGTCCTGCAAATCCCTCGTGGTCATATCATATGGGCTTCGCTGCTGATGATTTGGCATGATGCTCGTTTCAGGAAGGTGCCCGCTCGGGTAGCCTTGATGAGCATATTGCAGTGAAGACCCTTCACCGCGCTGATTATTTGCTTTAGCAGGCAGAGACGCCCATCTGGGGAAGCCACCGTGTTGGAGCTCGGGGAGCGCAGATATTGCTCCTGAATCAGGCTGATGGTTCCATACAGCGTTGTTATGCATCTGCAGAAAAGACAGATATGATGAGGGAATTCATTAGCTACATCACTGCATTACAAGTCTGGGGAGATTAGCACTAGTAGATAGAATAGCCATCCAAGTGGGATCCAAACTTTCTTTACCATTCCTGGAGGGCGATAATCATTTCTCTGCTGGTGCTGAGCCTGATAGAGCAATGCGGAGTCGTAGCCGGTCCTGGCTATATCAGAGGGGGCAGGTGAATTATTCAGATATCGATGAGGTGTACTTCCTGCGCCCAGGAAGCTTCCCCAACCAGAAGTGTCCACAGTGGCCCGAGATGAGCTACCACCTTGATGTATCTCTTGTTGAGCAGATGGCATATCATATCCGAAGTTCTGATGCATATTGTCACCCCCGTCCATGTAATTATGTTGTTGCAGGGGCCACTGAGGCTCATAGGAGCTCGGTTCCATGTGTGGACGTGTAAATCCACGGCCAGCGGACATATTGTTGCCTAGAATCAGGGTTTCTGGTGACTGATGGATGGAAGCACTTGATGTGAAAGGTTGTGCATTCTGAGAAATCAATTGAAAGCACTGCTTCAAATTTCTAAAGTACATAGTCTAGAATGTCGTACTCGATCAATAAACTTATAATTTAACTTGACGGAGATGCAGCCTAGTCAGCCCCTCCCTAGGCTGTGGCACTCAATCTGAAGGCCAAGTATCAACATTTATGAATTCCTTATAAATGCAAAGTATTGAATTTCACGGATACAGAGTAGGCATCAACATGATGGAATCGCAAGGAGGGAAGATCAGGTGAATTTCTCGGGGTAGATTGAATGGAACATGTCAGCAAATTACTTGGGGTAGCTTCTGATGGTCCACTATGTGGAGAAGAATTACTGGCAATAAATGCAAGTGGTTAAAATGCAATAATTCAAGCAAGGGTCTAACGCAAAGAAGGATGAATAGGTTTCAAACAATCTGCATTTAGGAAACTGCAAAGACTGTCCCAAACAGGAGTTATAGTGGTAACTGGCTATCAAACAACAAAACCCACAAGTGTGGCCTATCTTTACTCGTTGATCTACAATTAGCATTGCCCTTTCAAACATTTGTAAAATCATGAATGTACTCAGCAGTCAGTTTTGCCGGTGTATTGTCTGTCTGTTGCAATCCTTTAGCACACATGTTCTAAAATTTTATATGGAGCTCCAAGGATTGCAACTAGATGCACTCTCTGAGGTTGTTTCGCTAATGGAAGCTAACATTAGTCATGTCAGCCTTGTCGTATCAGTTCGATGTATAAGTCAGATGTTCTATTGTTTCAATTAAAACAATCACATGACACCATCTTATTACTTACTAAATCACATCAAAAAAACTTCCATGCCTCTAAGGTACAATCATAATGTATTGGAATTTTCTGTTCCCTATATTGGCGAAATCAGCTCAGAGAAAAGGCCAGCATCATGCATCCTATAGAAGGGGGAAAAATAGAGCCAAATACTACCATACCTCTGACATTCTCCCTGGACGCTGAATAGGACCGTATCTTGAGCATGCAAACGGGGCATCAAGGACTGGATCTTGAGGATCCCTAAAAGGCTGAATGCAAGACATCGCTGAATTACTTGGGGTAGCTTCTGGTGGACCACTCTGTGGAGAAGAATCAACAAAAACAAAAAAATAATAACCAAGTCATTCGAGGGTTTGACAATAAGAAAGAAGGAAGAAATAAATAGATCATACTGTCTGCATTTAGACAGCTGCAATGCTCAACAGATATGGATTTCGAAACAGGAGTATGATGCAGAAATACCCCTACCCCATATGTAGGACTGACAAAGGTTCTATAGTTTCAATAAATACAGTCATATATAGCCTTCTTATTACTTACCAAAGCACATCAGAAAAATATTCTACTTAGAGGTTGTTGTAGAAGATCTTTTCAAATAACAATCTATTCAATTCCCTTAAAACTATGGCACTCCATAATTTGAAGATTTGTTCATTTTCTTTTTGGGAAGTGAATGGATGAAAAGGCACTCGATTGTGTTATCCATGAAAGGGAAAGTACATAAGCTAAAAGCCTAAAATTTTCCTACCTCTGATGTAGATGTTTGTGGGTGCTGAGACCCTGCAGCACGGGATCTTGAGGGTACAGATGGGGTGTCTAGAAAGGGACATCTAAGGAGACGACGAAGTTCTGACGGTTGATCAGTGATTGCCACCAAATCACTCAGCGTCAACGATATTCCATACTGTGGAAATGAATTAGCAACATAATGAAAAAAAAGTGGACAAAGCAAATGCTTGTAGCTGCACATATCAAACAAAAAATTGGACGGTTGAACATGGTCAGAAACATTATAGTGAGAACTGAAAAGTCATCGGGTTAGGCATTGGATGTTGCCATTAACTAGTTTGACTTACTTAAGAGCAAGGCCGAGGACAATAGTCAACTAGCCGAACTGAAGAGTATTAATGCTGTAAGCATAAATAAGCAAACTCAGTAGTCAAATGCGATATATAAAGAAATTGTACCTGTTGTGTTGGTGGTGGGAAGAGTTCATATTCCAGAAACTCAGAACTTCCAAGAGCCACAGTATTTCCTGAATCATTTCTGGAGGAACTAGCCACATTATTTCCAAGAGCCATGGGATCAGAACCAGCTTTTACTGCATGAAAACTCCATGGACCCTTGGCACGCAAGGCTCGGATATTACTTCTTGATGGAGTTGCAGCGTCATCCTCCATGTGCCAAACTACTTCCTTCCCTTTGTCTAAACTTACACTGTGCAACTGAGAAGCGACTGATGACTTGGCACTGCTCGGAGATGATGAAAAACTGTTCAACAGTGATCCTGAATCGCTAGGCGTTTCTGAAATTGAAGAGCGCTCTAATTGGTAACGGTGGAAAAAGGGGAGCTGTGTCTATGAACTTAAACGTTGCTACATAGATCATCTGGCAAAGAGATTAAGTCATCACGAGTGCTTCAATGTTAAAATGCTATGTGGAATAATGCTAAATGTTATCAACAGTGTCCACCTTCAAAATCAATCCTAAACCTTAGGACTGATGTCTGAAATGCACCTCTATCTTGCTCAAAATCCTACCAGTCCAGACAACAAGAACTCCTTGAAGGACTCACTACGGTGAGTTCCAGCAACTGCAGATACTTATGGAACAAAAAAGATTATACATCCGACGAACCTCACCCAAGCCCAACCCCATTGAAAGCAAAAAACAATTTTAATATGTCAGTGTGCAATTCAAACAGCAAATGCACCAGATAAAAATTCTCTGCAAGCCGTTAAATTCCTCATTCAAATGCTACAAATTATGGCCAGAACAATAGACAAGTATTTCCATCTGAACTGTTGCATCATAAAAGTTTTTTAATAACACAAATTTCGATTTAGCCTTCATAGCTCCCCCCTGATCACTGCTGGAATCATTGTCAGAGCTTGAATCTGATTGAATCATCAGAGAAAACTTGCACTGCTCTTCTAATTTTGCATAGACATTTTTTATCGGCTTGCATTGCAAAAAGCAGAAAATGCATATGTCTGCCACTAATATGGCTTCAAGCGCATAATCTAACAAGCCTAAGTTGTTGACTTTATTATGCTTCTCTCGCATGACACCTAAACAAGAACATCTAAAGAATGTTCCAAACAATGAAAAGCACATCAGAAAATGATGTTCTCTTGTTTCCAATTAGAAGGAACTAAAGAGAACAAAATACGCTGAGGACAAAAGAAAACATCAAAAGGCCATCTGATTGTGTAATCAAAAGTGGAAACAAAGAAACAAAAGAGAAATAACATTTCTTGTTTCAAACAAAATGAGGATTTTCTTTGCTTGATGGCAGTTCCGCTAAAAACTAACCGACCACAGGAACGAAGAATGGAGGGAGCGCGAAAAACCTGGAGAAAGGAGTTTTGGCAGGGTGAGGTCGGAGTCGATGTAGCGTTGCTCGAGCATTTTGTAAATCATTTCTTCGGTGAAACAGGGCATCATCTCCTTTATACGCTCGACTTGATCCTTCCACTCCATCGGTACCCCCTCTCGGTCTTCTTCAGTAAAACGGGGCACCATCGCCTTTAAACACTCGAATTGCTCCTTCCATTCCATCAGTGACCTCTCCCTGTTTTTCCCTGTCTCTATTGAACAGTCAATTAAGAAGACCCAACTGTGATAATCTCATCAGAATGAAAGTAAAGAACAAAATGAGAAACTAAATCAGCTGCACCCACTCAAACGGTTCACGTTTCTTCCTTTTGGCTGGATACAAAGGTTTCACGTCAAATCCAAACGCAACAGAAAATGGGCGTCTCTTGCTTGATGGCATGGCAATGCCTCTCAATACTAAACCAAGAACAAGAACAGATCGAAGGAGAGTGTGAAATAAACCTTGAGAAAGGAGTCTCTGAATGGCGAGGTTGGAGTCCATGTCGCATTGCTTGAGCATTTCGAAAATCAACTCTTCGGCAAAGCGGGGCACCATCTTCTTTATACGCTGGACTTTCTCCTTCCCCTCCACTGGTACCGCCTCTCTGTTTTTCCCTGTCTCCACTGGAGAGTCAATCAAGAAGACCCAAATTCGACAGTTCCATCAAAATGGAAAATCAAGAACCAAATGAGAAACTGTATCAGCTGCACTGATTCGAAGGGTTTAGGTTGAACCCACAGAAATCAAAACAATGGGCATCTCTCGCTTGACGGCATGGCAACGGCTCTCGAGACTAAACCAAGAACAACGAAGAGATTGAAGGAGAGTGGGAAGGACCTTGAGAAAGGAGTCTCTGAACGGCGTCGTCGGAATCCATTTTGCAGCGCTTGAGCGCTTCGTAAATCTCTCGTTCGGTGCAATTGGGTAGTGTCTCCTTTATACGCTCGACCTGCTCCTTCGACTCCATTGGCACCTCTCTGTTCTTTTCCTTCATTGTTCTTTCTCCGTCGAAAAGATTCGATCAAGAAGACCCAGAGGCTTCTCTCTCTCTCTCTCTCTCTCTCTCTCTCTCTCTCGTTCAGAGGCGAGTGATTTACAAACTTCACTGACAGAGGGTGGACTCTGCTTCTCGCATGAAGAAATGGGTGCTGCGAACTCACTTCACCAACTGTCTTTTCAACTACCACAACGGTCACGGTCAGCGAATCCAGTAATTACCGTTATGTCCTCGCTCTATACCCCAAATGGGCCGGGCCGGGCCGAGCCAGCTTGGCCCAGCACCGTAAAAAAGTGAGCCGTAATCTCATTCTAGATCGAAAATGGGTCGAGCAAACTACAATGGTTCATTTCCCATTTAATCTCTAGCTAGCGTAAAAAAATTCACATTGAATGGAAATCATTGTTGAACTTGAATGCACAGAAGATCCTAATTTTTTATGTTTGTTCACCATATAGGATCGAGTTGTGCATAATTTAGTTTCCATCCATTATTTTGAGATTCTGTTCCCTTCCTTGATACATGGTAATGATAAACATAGGGTCGCATTTCAAATCTAAAAATATCATGGCCTAAAGTCACAATTACATGACATTTATGTGACCTATAGATGTACTCAGCCACCCGGGGCTCCAGCGCCAGCACTGAGTTTGTCACATCCCAAATCTACATGAATAGGGGAACGACACGGTCGCCCTTCCACATGAAGGACGCAGCCTCAAAACACAACCAAAGAACCTGTTATCAAAATATACATCTCCCAACTATATATATATGATAAACCAGCAGGTTCGGTTACAACAACAGAGTTTCTATAACCAACAAAAGAATATATACAATCTAGAACTCAACCAACCCACAATTAACAACAAAAAGTACAACTTCCTTAAGTCATACTCAAAAATAGAACCAAAAGCCCCCGTCGAGCGCCCTCGTACTAACGGCCACTAACCGAGGAACCTGAAAACATGAAAATGAGAGGGATGAGCAACCACAGCTCAGTGAGTAGTACATTTCTTCTAAGTAGATCGAGCACCTACTATGCATATAACAAAGCAATACCATAACCCATAATCCATATACATATCGAATCAAATATAATTTATTTGATTTCATGAGAAGTATGCAATTCCCAATAATAGTAAGATAAAATATCAACGGTCCAGTCCATTGATTAATCTTATAAAAACACACGCCAATGGTCTATCTATTAGACAATCTCATTGCTCAAATGTCAAACCATGGTCACGCATAACGCCCCGTGACAAGACGACCAAGCTCCCCCCTTGGCGAGGTCTCTACCTATATCGCCGGTAGCTGGCACACAAGGATATCTTAACTAGTATGCATACTCACAAGCCCCACAACGGGCTCACAGCGACATTGAGCATCAACACCATCATCCACAACCCACAAAACCAATCCAGAATAAACATCACCAATCAAACATATAATATTTTCACAACATAGCCCGTATGCCTATTTTACCTTTCGAAAAGCATTTCTCAAGTCATATCCGAACTCGTTTCACAATTTAGTTCACAAGGCAATACGTCTCTTCATGATACATTTTCTAAAACCATTTCCAAATACAAAAGGGTAGAAAATGCTCGATCCGACTTTATGCAACAAAAATGCTCTTCATAGTTCAATACGTATATATATCAAAACATGAATTCCACAAAATCGAAGAAGAAATAGCACCACTCACCTGGGATGCTCAAAATCAAACTACGCGCAGCTAAACAACTCGACGATCTTGTATTCATATCAAATAAACGAGAATCGACGTCAAAAATTGAGTAAAACTCTACAACAACTACAAAGCGACTAGACGACGCCTAGACGCTAATAAAACAACTCAAATGCGCTAAGGAATCGCACATCCCAAGCAATTACTCAAGCCGTCCACAACGCGTAACTTGCGCGTCGAACTTTAACACGTCATAACTCCCTCCTCCGAGCCCCGATTAAAACGAGTTTACAGTCCAAAGAAAGCTCTTTTAATGTACTTCAAAACCCCCAACACGAATCCTCCAGAATCTATCCAAAAATCGACAAAAACGGGCACATCATGTTCAGATCGCGTACTGGTTCACTGCGCGCGTCACACTTCAAATTTCCGTTTCTTGCAAACCGTAAGTCCAAATCAAGATCCGCAAAATCCCACAGCTCCACAACACCCTTAACTATCATTCTCACAAAAAAAAATCAACTTAAAAGCTCCAAAATCGCACTTTACGGCTCAAATCTCATATAATTCCGAATTTCAGCCCTAATTCCAAAAACTACTCGGATAGGATGAACAAGAGGCATGAGCGCTTACCGAACATTGCAAATCGAAAATGGATCGGCACGGCGAGGTCCCGGTGGCTCAGACGCACTCCTTTTTCTCTTTCTTCTTCTTCTTCTCTCTTTTCCCTTCTTTTCTTTCTTTCCTCTGTTTTTTCCTTTCTCTGTTCTGTTCCTGTGCGTTTTATTTTTTAAGAACTCTCGGTAACTACAGTGAACCGAGCGTTCACTGTAGCACTGTAGCAAATCTTGACTTTTGACTTTTTTTTTTTTTTTTTTTTCAGCCCATATATTATAGAGTTAGCGTTGGTCGAGAGCATTTAGTTATAAAACTCGACCCGACCCACCAAACTGTAGAGACTTCATGTTTTTCCGTGATGGTGTGAGGGTCCGAATTGAGGCCCGCTCGATGATCGCCTCTACCTTGTAGCGATCTCGCCGCTCTCAATTAGCATTGTTTTGTCTAAATGAAACTAACTCATCATCACGACAACATGGTCTTCCCCTGTCGCTTGCCCCGCCCGAGAGGCCGAATGCCGGTTGGCGGGGCTCGTTACTCGCGGTCTCAAATTCAATCTCTATCCTGAGACAACCTCTCTACCATACCTTCTTGACGGATGATCAGTACCTCGTACGTGCTGCCTCCTCGATAAGGACCGGGTGTGAATGGCAGGTATATGATGTGACGCTTCTTCAAAACACTATTAGCAACGAGGTTCGCAATTAAGTATAGGACGACCCTCGTCGTTTAGCTTGGCACGTCGCCAGACATAGTAACCTTCTTGAGATTGCGCTTCCCGATCACTAGCGGTAACTGCCAAAACTTCCCTTTTGTTTTATGCAACTCCAAGTAGTAACATCACCATCAATGGAGTTCTTCAATCTGGCTGAACGAATTTCGTCACCTGCTAATCATCCCCCACGCAATGAAAGTTGAAAATCGGATTTGGGTTCTGTGGATCTTGGACGAACGAACTACCTGTCAAAAACCTTCGCTTCTTCAACCAAGGCATTGACTTGCAGGTGGACTGTTTGCTTGTGTTCAAGAACGTATCGTTTCTCTTCCGGAAGCTATTGCCGTTCCTCCTACTTTCCTATTGTTGCGGTTTCGTCATGGAAAACGAACCCTTTCTCTTGAATCCTAGAGAAGCAGAGGAATCCGGCATTTTGACGCGTAATAATCTTCCTTCCGGTGCACGTGATGTCACTGATGATGCCAGTATTGCCGTTCCGAGGACGCCCCGTTCTTCTCCTCCGTATGTCGATTTCGTTGCCAACTTGAACAATACGAAGAACCTGCTAATCTGCCGTTCACATTCTGCTCCTTCATTGTTCAGCAGCAACAAGGAATCCGTTTCCGACCTTTTAAATCCTGGACGTGCCCCTGACTTGACCTCTTCGATTGTCCGTCATGCATTGATTGCCGTCCTTGTGTATTTCATGTTCGGCGTTGCCGTGTACATAACTACTGGAAATTTCAAGGGCCAGGAGACGGTGAGATTCATCGACGCCGTGTACTTCACGGTGGTCACACTCTGCACGATCGGTTACGGCGATATCGTCCCGAGCACCACATTTACCAAGCTATTCACTTGCGCATTCATCCTGGCAGGGTTCGGGTTACTTGGGATTCTGCTCAATGGCTTGGTCACCTACATCTGCGACAGGCAGGAAGCTGTAATGTTGAGCACCGTGGATGAGAACAGCTTCAATGCGATGGTTCGGACATATATGGTCGATAAGGAAAAGGGCAGGATGAGGATAAGGATCAAAGTTTGCTTGGCTTTAGGTGTAGTCTTCATTTGCATTGCCTTGGGGACGGTGACGGTTCGTTTCTTGGAGGACTTGAGTTGGGTCGATAGCTTTTATCTGTCTGTCATTTCGGTGACCACCGTTGGTTATGGAGATTGCGGGTTTTCGACCGCAACAGGAAGGTGTTTCGCCATAGTGTGGCTGCTATTGAGTACATTGGCTGTCGCTAAGGCGTTTTTGTACCTAACCGAACTGAGAGTCGACAAGAGGAACCGCCTGATCGCAAACTGGGTTCTCCAGCAGAAGATGACTTTGGGGGATTTAGTCGCGGCTGACTTGGACAATGATGGATATGTCAGGTACTAATGACCCTTCCCTCTATGGATTCTATTCTGCGATTTAGCGTACTTATACATTCTCGTGAAGTGGTAGTGCTCTGCTCTTTGTTTTGATTCATCATCTCTCCTTTTTGACATGCGTCGGTTTTATTTAGTTTCTGCGCTGGAAGTAAGCTATGAATTAGTGCCGCCAGGAAAATTTCGAGAATGACTGCACATGATTCTGTGTTCTTGGGAAGAAATACTTGATGGTCCAGGGACAAAAGAAATAGTTGATTGTCAAATGACTGCACATGATAATGCGCAGGATAGGCATCACATAATCATCATTTGAAGTGAAAAATTTTGTGTGAGGGGCGTCCTGAAAATAGATGTGAAAAAGACTGGAGTGATCGCAGCAAATTGGCAGGTAGAAGAGCACGTGATGAATGCAGTAACAGGAAGGTGAATAAGGTAGACAGAACATACTAGGAAATATCAACAGACTATGATGGTAAAGATGCTCAGTCAGACATGATGATTGATGATCACAGTTTAAGAAGTAGTTAGTGAGGAATGTTAGTTGTAGCTAGCAATAGTAGAAACAGCCAAGATATATCAACAGTAGAACTTCATTCGTCAATTAGATGAGAATTCAGGCAGATGCAGAACCAATAAGGCATGACGAGGAAAAAAGTTGGATTACAGAAGATTGCGTCGATTGGAGTCGATTGTATCATCTCTTCTCTTATACCTTCACGTACGTTAAACTGGTTATATTCGTAGTTGATGTCAGTAGAATGTTTAACCATTTCTATAAGATTATATTGTCAGATTGCAGCACTGAATGTGATTCATGGTATCTGCTTGAACTGTTAACTGCTAGACTGAAAGAGAGTATGATGCGAGGCCTGCAAACAAAGCGGACCCTTCATGTGGCCTTAATAACTAACTTTTTATGTTAATTGAAAAGAAAATGATGCACCAGATTGCCTGTTCAGTAAATTTTCAAGAGCACTCATACTTTTGAAGCAAACCCTTTTTTTTTTTATAAAGATTGGATTCCATTGTGAGAAAGACAAACTGATATCTAGTTAGAATTAGCGGCTTGCAAGATCGAAACAAGTTAACAGATGAGTATATCAGGGCATGAGGGAAAAAAACAGAAGACTTGATCTTTCATTAGGTTCAAAACTGAAAATCATCATAGTAGCATTCTCGGATACAGTGTCGGCATTCTTCAGAGATTGTAAGTCACCATAACATGAGAAATCTAAGCACCAGAGCCTCCTATTGAAGGTGGAGCATAAGTCAGACAGAAGCAGCATTGGAGAGACAGAGGAAAAAGACAGTAAAAAATGGAAGTACTTTAGAATATTAGGTGGCTAGGCCTTGTAACATAGCTAGCATAGCAGTTTGGAAGCGAAAAGACAGTTTGGTCTAAATAACATGGATGATAGTCTATACCGAAAGAGTGCCTTCGAGATGCTCCATTTGAAATTTTTAATAAGGACGGAGATTGAGAACGAGCTGTAGATTTGATATTGTTAGTTTTCCTATTACAATAGTTCTAGAGAGGCTTTACCTTACTGATCCAATGAGTAGTAGACAATATGTGCTCCTTTTACTGAAGAACATATGCGAGGATATGCCAATGTCTTCCTTAGAGCGTCGACCAAACACAAGAAGTGAAACCCTCCTGAAAGGACCGTTATCTAGAGGAGCAGTTCTTAACTTCCCACCTTTCATGCTGTGCTTGAAAAGGAAACTATCTGAGAAATTGTTGATAAGTATTTCTTAGTGTGTGGTGTCCAAATTTCTGTGTACTGTAACTGCAATAAAGTATGATCTGAATATGGCCTCTTCATGTCTTCTATAGTTCTGATTTTCAGGGAAATGACTGTTTTTGCAAGTCCCACGTCTGTTTGTTCTGTATATGAACTGAGCGCCTCTTTTCAGATAGATCAATCCTTATGTAGAATTCTAACTTTGGGTTCCTAGCAGAAAATCGGAGTTCATTATCTACAAGCTAAGACAGATGGGAAAGATAGCAGAGAGAGATATCGCACTGATAAGCAATCAATTCAATGTTTTGGACACTAGAAAATGTGGCAAGATCACCCTTTCTGATCTTATGGAAAGTGAATGATCAGAGGAGTGCGGCATGCGTTTGGTAAGCCCAATCCTGGTGCTTGTCTGTTGTCCTTTCAAGAAAAAAGAAAAAGAAAAGAAAAGGCAATCAATTCTTTTGGGGCGTTTCACTACCTGGGGTACTCGATTGTCTAAGCGGTGCATCATGCGTGCTTGGAAAGATCAATGCGAACCGGACGATGTGATGCAGAAAATCAGGTAATAAGAGGAATTGCTACATGGAAACGTCTTCAGTCATAAAATTCTTGAGAAACCAGACTTCCTTTAGACACCTCCTTCATGCTGATTAACATGCTTTTCCTGTGTTTTCAGTGCATCAGCTTACCAAATTTTCAAGATTACAGCATAGAGAGACTGCCTCGACATACTCGCTCTTCATTTTTCTCATTCAAGCAATACTAGCTCCCACCAAAACGCAACGTAGAGATGAAAAGCTTAAGTTTTCTTTTCTTCCTTGAAATTCGTTTAATGGACAGAAATTTCTGCAAAATTTGCAGTCTTAATGATTTCTTAGTGTGTTTCTGTCAAGAGAGGAAAGCAGACTCGGTTCCTGATTGGTGAGCCAAATAGTGAGAGATTAAACCCGTCATCGCACGGTGTTTTCACGACAGGAGACATAGAAACTAGGTAAAAATATGTATCTTAATTTGCGAAAACTGGTCTAGTTGGGGGAAAATAAGACAGTATGTCTCCACTGGTCTTTTGGCTTGTCCAACATGAGTATCTTGCAGAAAGCTACTTGGCGGAATGATCGGACATCCATGACTCCAATTATTTGGAATAAGCATAACCTGTGAATACTCTTCAATTATGTCTACAAAATTCTCAACAAAGTACATTATCAAGTTGAACAAAGCATCCTAGGGAATCTCGATTTACTACCAGGTCTCTCAAAGAGCAAGACCAACATAACAGCCCTCGCTTGAATCGAAGATCAAAGGGACCATACCATTCACCACCATTACAGCGATGAGAGCAAGTTGAGGGAAACGATCAAGATCATCGCATTCAGCTTTGCATCGACATCAGGCGCTAAAGCTACGCCGTCCTGTTCAAGAATCAGTCCGAGAAACTTCAAAGCGAAACATAGCAGTTCTAGGGGCTGTGTAGATGCAAGAAGGTTATTGTTAAGAATGAGAAGGACCACTGTTCAGATACCACACCAGAACTAAATGGAGGGAATTCCGAAAATTTGTTCCAAACATACAAAGTAAAGGCCCCAGAATGTCAAGGTGTCACATTGAAAGATGACAGGATCATAATCATATCAAAGTGACAAGCATGTTGGCTTGTGAAAAGGAAAAAAGATGGCCAAAACAAAGGGAACAACAATCATCTTCACTCGCCGAAGGAGTAGATAAGGAAGAGGGCCAGGATTGCTCTCTCTCTCTCTCTCTCTCTCTCTATTAGCAAGTCAAAAGAACCGTCACCTCAAGGGCTAACCTAAATGCATGTCTAGGGTCATTATGATACTTAGCAATCATTGGTCTTAAGGAGTCCACAAGAACAGAATAATTTTCCAGTCTCTATCCACATATGCATAAAGTGAGTGAACCCGAATAAGTTCCTTTGTTCAAGATCGCATAGGATTATAATGTATTTTTGTTTTAGAAATAGAAATTTTGTAAAGTTACAAAATGAATTTTGATTTTTTAAAATTCATCCAGAAAACATAATTGATTTTTTGAATTAGAATTATTACTAACCACGCATTTAAGAAACTCGTTTTCCAAGCTCACAAGCTCGATTCTAATACTCACGAAGCTCCAACACGGCTGAAATCACACCGCCATGTATCAATTTAAATTTCTACTTTGGTTCAGCTTCGAATTGTTGTGGGTACTTGTCCTGCTAGGCATCACATTTTGTAGCATCACATTTAAAAATGAGTTGTAACTTCGTAGCCCTAGCAACGTGCCAATGCCACATTTAAAAAGGTACATGTGACCTTTTTTTCTCCCATGACTTTCGATTTGGTAGGCTGATGCTATCAAAAGTGGGGCCCCCGTGAAAGGATGTCCAAGAAGATTTCGGCCCATGACCATTTCTCCTAATCACAAATTTCATTTTCATGTCAATGTGGCTCACTGCTCATTATTCCTCCTTCCTCGAGCAGCCCATGATTGATTACTCCATAAAAAAATAAATCACCAAAAAGGAAATAATAATAATAATAATAATAATAATAACAACAACAGCAACGTCATATCATCTACCTCCACTCCACACCAACCATCTTGACATTATGGTGTCCTCCCAAAGTCCCCATCAACTATCTATGACGCCCATAAAGCTCAACCATAGTGCCTATGAGCCTATGACATATACATATAGCAACAAGATTCGACCGTCATTTAATTTTGTTTCTCTAGTAAAAATGTGTTAATTATGCGATTCTCCCATGTGAATGAAAATGCGAGGAGAAAGTCGACAACTCGCCTGCAGATCAAGACCAAAGAAAATGAGGTAGTGTATCATATGACGATGACCGTCTCATTGTGTCTATGATTTCATCATCAACATTCACAATACTCTTCAGTATTGAATTAGAAACCTTAGATGCACAACAAGTAAAAGACATAAGAACGCATAGGCATTGATCATTTGGAACTCACATGATCCGTGATTCACCCTGTCCATGCGGACTCGGGTCAAGACAAGAGTTAACCCCCAAAAAGAATGAGCCGTGACAATGCATGTGCTAAGCAACATGTGAGCATGTGTCATCAGTCATTGCACGTTTATTGACTTGCAAAACGTTAGGAAAAACTCTTCATCAAACCTTTCGTTACAACAGTTGTAAAACTCTCATGTTAGTTACCATCTTGTCGAGAAATAGAATCCCTTCCTATCAGGACTGCCTGCGACTCAATCTAACTGTGCATGCAACCGAGACTTACGTTGAAGCATTATTGCTGTTTTCTTGATTTTGTCTGAAGCTTCACCGGTCCCAATGTTCTGACTGCCCTCTATCTATCTATCTATCTATCTATCTATGCCTATTCCCTACACATATTTTATACTTGAGAATAGACCCCACAAAATATGTTGAATATATTCAGTGCCAAATGATATTGCTTTTATTAATGTACATACACCTACCATATATAGTATCATACACCAACAGAATTTATTGCCGTGCAATCTCTCTCTCTCTCTCTCTCTCTCAAGATAATAGAATGTTTCTAGGAGAAATCTAATCACGACCCAGCTCATCAATCTTTTCTTTTTCATTGTTCAATGTATATTTGTCAATTTGCCATTTTTCTTGACAGAAATAAACATCTATTATTTGACCTCCTCGTTCCATTCGAGGATAGTTTTATAATCCTACGAGCATCGTGTGAACTCCGAAATTTGATTTTTGCAATCCCGTTATGCATTTACGGCACATAGAAAAACATATGAGGGAGTCAACTTTTGAAATTAATGGAGCATGGTGCACATGACTCACGTCAAAATAATATATATCGATCTGCCGAAATTGTCTTTTTATCGACCTCAATATATTTAAGGAAAAACATTCATTATCAATGGAGCAGACGACAGAAGACCAAGTATACGAATGATTAAATATACGAATACATAGAGGAACAAAGCTCGAACGCTGAATAGATTCTCTCAAGAGTCAAAGCTCTTGGGTAGTGGTTGAAAGGAGTCATAAATGTTTCTAATCTTACAGCGAACCTAACCCTAGCATTTTTTCTTGCTTTCACACAGAGAAAGAAATAAGATAGAGACTACTGTTGAAAACAACGTCAGCGGATTTAGTTATGAAGAGATTAATGTAAGAAACGAACCTAAGTATAAAAAATTCAGAACATCATCGACGGTTGGACATTTCGGAATAAAGCAATGGACACCTTCTGCAGTGTTTGTTGCCGACGGATTCTGTCCAGATTTGCTTGTTGATCTCGTACCCAACTAAACGGCCTCTCAAAACGTGTCGAGTTTGATGACATGTGTTTATACGTGTGATAGCAACGGGGGTAGATTTCGAAACAGAGAGATTAAGTTTAGGGTACATTTGAAAAAACCAGTAAAACAAGTTATTCTAGATCACGTCCATTTCCATGAAGAACCCTAGCAAGATTATAAAACACAGAAGCACTTCAGAAAATGATACCGGAGGTCCAAATCCAATTTATATCTCCAATTTAAATTTGGTCTAAGTCTCTATTAATTCGTACCTCCTTTGGCGTGTGCTGAAAGACTGAGCAACAGATGCAATTAGGGTTTGGTGTTCTTGATGTTAAACTTACACGTGGGTTTCATTTTAGACACGAAACCCTACTGCATATCAAGGAGTGATTGGAGGGACTAATTGATTATATGGTGATTTGCATGTTAATGTGATTCCGGGTGGATAAAAAGGTTCAATCACCATTTTTAGGTTGAAACGAGAGAATGCGGATCGCAAAGAGCAAAGAGCAAGTCAAATATAGGATGGATCTACCTAATTGGTAACGGTATTGATAACGTGTGAAAAAGATGTGACGAGTTATTCCTATGAAAGAGAAATTGATGAAGAAATCAAAAGGTCAATAATAAAAGAGCAACTTAGCTGACAGGAAATAGTGCAAAGAGAGAGATGATGAGAGGGACGTGTTTTCTAGATAGTTTTATGGGGGAAATTATCAAAAAAAAGTCCTGAACATATCGTCAGACGGCCAATTCAGTGCTAAACTCTTTAATTTGGCAGAAATTCAATGAAGGAGAAAGAGAAAGAAAAAGAAAAAGCAAAAGCAAAAAAATTTCTAAAAAAATTGCAAAAATCATCCACGTCAATAGTGGCCATGCCACGTAGGATGGCCGGCACCGACTGAACTCTCATGTCAGCGATTAGCCGGAAGGACTAGATTGGGTCTAAGACCAAATTAGCCGCCTTACAATAAATTTGGGGCTATTTTTGGTAATTGTCCCTAAACTTAGAGAATCCGCATTGGCTCTCTCTACTTCATGTTTTCCTCGAACGAACTTGGAGGCTATTGGCTGAATCGTGGGCAAGTGGTGTTTGAGTACTGTCTAGCCTCTCTCTATGATATGACCGGTTTTACTAATCAACAATCTTAATGCTGATTAATGAAGACTTTTAGGTATAATGTAGCGTGTTGGCTATTGGTCAAAGATTTCAGTATTCTAGAAAGTGAGAAACCTAGCTATGTGGCCGCGAGCGACTACTCTGCATCATGGTGTAGGTTCACAGTTTTATGGATAGACATTTTGTTAGGCAGTTGTGAACGGCCGTCAAATGGGTGAGTCGGATTAGGTTTGTGTTGGATAAAAAATGTTCTTATCCGAATTGATCTATTTAACCCGTTTTTACCTATTTGTATGCAATATAATCTAGTGACTTATACCCGACCCGAACCGTACCCGAATCATTTACTAAAACACTTTCATATTTAATCAAAACTATAAAAATCTATATTCACCCAGTTAAACCACTTTAAGTTCTTACTGTGTATATGTCATTTAGATAAAATTGCTATTTCAATTATAAGATGCTAAATGATTGGCTTTCAACATTGCATAGAATTTTCAATTTTTGTAATGATTCACAATGAAGAATAAGAGAAAGTTAGTACTTGGTAGTGAATTTATAAAATTACAGCAATAAATAACATGGAAGAATAGAAATTTTAATTAAATGGAATGTAAGAAATTGAAGAAGATGATTTAATGACCATGGATTGCAACGACGAGAACTAAGATTAGAATATTACGTCAAAATAACAATACCAAATATAACCAAGGAAAGATATACTTCAATAACTAACAGATGAAACTTACAAGATTAACAAAAATAAAAAGTAATGGGGAAAAAAGAAGATGTCTTGATATTTTTAATAAGGGTGAAGTCAGACCCATCTTGCGGGCTCGCCAAGACTTTTCTGAACTTGAAACAATTTGAGAAGTCTATTATTTCCTCATAAAGGGTGAAGAGAGATTCACAAAAGTGGGTTGAGTTTGAATAAACTGTGAACCCATTTAATACCCATATTTTTTTTTAGATTTTGTCATTCTAAGCCCATTGATAACACTTTTACTAAATATAACTAACACATATAATGACTCAACTAATCAAATATAGGTTAAGAAATGGTTTCGCGACCCATTTTGGCAGTTTCAGTTGTGACAACATAAGTTGCCTAAGTTAGGAAGGTTATGTGCATCGGAATCTGTATAATGATTATGCGCATATGACCATAAATATTGTTATGAAATGCATGGTAGATATTCATTGTGTTGTCCATTTTTTGACCGCTTTAGTTTTTAGAAAAGTGGTAATCTACTATATAGTGATTATGCGCATGTATCATGATTTCGAACACTAACGCTCTGTTCTTTATGTACTATGCCTTCTAATCTTAGTTCGCTCAGCCGTATGTTGTCCATGTGAATGATCATGTCTTCATCTTGTGCGTACCTATGTGAAAGAGTGT
Organism: Metrosideros polymorpha var. glaberrima; assembly: GCA_001662345.2. Taxonomy (NCBI): domain Eukaryota; kingdom Viridiplantae; phylum Streptophyta; class Magnoliopsida; order Myrtales; family Myrtaceae; genus Metrosideros; species Metrosideros polymorpha. The sequence continues at coordinate 6,427,550 of BCNH02000011.1, forward strand.
CCAAAACATGCCATGTACACATTATATATCGGCATTCTGGCAGTGTAGGATTCCATCTGGAAACTTTTAAACTATCAAGTAAAGCAATTAGAATATTCAAACAAAGCCCGCATTATCAAAGCCGACGAGTAATTGCTTAGTAAATTGCATCACGGCGATGGTCAACATATGTGTACAGTATAGATGTTGGAATATCTGTTTGACCACGATCGTTTGTATCATGCATGTACCCATTCTGTATAGTTTTCATTCGCAGCCATGAATGACACTAAGGATCGAATTTCATCTCTCATATTACTAAAGTCACCACTGCCATTAATCCTTAAGCAACCCTTTTTCTTGTGCTCACTAAAACCCCATCGAAGATGGAAACGGTCGGCGTCTGGAAGATTGATTTGTGTACCGTCATACCTAACAAGTAACCTGCCCTCCGTTGACCGAGAACTCCAAGAAGAGAATACCATCAATGCTTCATATGGCTATGCATGACAAATTGAAAGACATAGGGTCAACAATCTCAAGCTCCATCGAGAGGGTACGATCCACTGAGGCTCACATCTTTCGCACATTGTATGGACATGATGTGAAACTTTCTCGGCTTCTCACCACGAGACTGGTGGTTGTCATTCTTCCACGCGTGATCACGCAAAGCTTGAGTCACTCGTGACACCAGCTTTGAGCCGTCGTAAGATACACGGCCTACGCAGGACCATGGTGGCCAAAGCTGTTGATTGAGTTTATGTTGGGAGTTCTGGTCCGAAAGTTTAAGATGTTAGGTTTCGTGATATGCTGCGGTTAGGCCATTTTCATTGCATCTTTAAGAAGTGTGCATCTCAAAGTCAACTCATCTACAAAAAAAGTGGAGTGAGAGAGGGGGTTCGCTAGATTTCCATGGACATGGGCAGCAAATCGTACATATACCGTTGGCTCCCACTGGCCTAAAAACAAAGAGCATGGAAAGTTCAGTTGAGATCATTAAGCTTTATCCATGTTGAAAGGGAAATTGGCTAGGCCACCACTTTAAGAAAGGCACTAGGAATAGACATTTCCTTAATCACGTACCTAGTATCTAAGTTAAAAAGTCTCGCCTTTACCAGAAAACTAAGTTAAGATGTCATGCGATTATGTCAAACGGAAAGATTTAATGGTTAAATGACCAACTTGTGCGTATGGATTAAAGAGCCAACATGGATGCACCGAGCACAAATGATTCCATCCACTTCCCTGGACATGGCCCCGTCGCTTACATGATTTATGAGATTCATAAGGTGCGGATCGGGGTTCACCTATCCAAGGTGATTTCGTCGTCATGGAGAAACATTTATTAAATGAAATTAAATTAATCAGATGGTGTGCTGTGGATGATATTAATAAGTGCTTATGTGATTTCCTAACGTAGAACAATAACGTGTGTAACCATGTTAACTGATAATAGGAGGCAGTAAAGCAAACAAAATGATGTGAGTACGAGCAAAATAGGGACGAGACATACGGCACACTATTTAACTAAGAATTAGAAGATGATGAAGCCAAAAATAAAATAAAATAAAAAAACCAGATGAATATGGCATCTTTAGTGTGATTTGTGTTTTAACTGATGCACCATTTTTCTTTTTGACTTGACATAGTTCCCACTTTCGGAATAGCACGAGGTTGAATGAACTGTTCTAAATTTATCCCCTTTTTGTTCATTTCACATTTCATCTCTAGACACCTAGAAAGGACAGTGAAATGAAGGAGCGATTTTTTTTGGGGGTTTGGACAGTGAGATATGTGAATCATTGGCTAAGATGAGTCACGTGAGATCTATATGATCCAATGGTATAAAAAGGGCCAAGAATTCTAATATAAAAAGGGCGACTAGAAGAATAGCTACAAGAATATTTCGCGATTGTAAAGTGCCACGTCAATCGCTAACCTCCTTAATCGAGTCCACCTACACCGTTGTGTGTCCAAGCCGACCACCCCTTCATTGTCCTTACTCGTCCATGGCCCATGCTTCCGAATCTGGCTCGGGCAAACTTTCAGATTTGGAGCCATGGCCGTGAGTGACAGCGGCTCATTTGGCGCTGACGGCCATGAATGGCTAGACTTGAAGAGCCGGCCAAAAACATGCCTAAACACAGCGCCGGCGACCTTGTACGACAACCAGATCTGGAGAGAAAAGTGGGTGAAGGAGGAAAATGAAAAAAAAATTATTTTAACTCAACTGACACGTGTCAATTTATTATTGAATAGGAAATTGACGTGGCAATTTGTGACCGAATATTTTCTCAATAGCAATAGACTCTTCAAGAGAAGTAAACGTTTGACGAGAAGACTGCCACGAAACTCCGGGGAATGACCAAGAGATGGCGCATTTCTCAAGTAAATTAGGCGTGTAAATCAATAGGGGGGACCTACAAAAAAAAGAAAAAGTGAAAAAACTCCCACGTGCCAGCTATAGTCAAACGATGGTTTAGGAGTCCTGGTCGTCCGCACATGTGATCTCCCTTCTCATTTCACACAGAAGAGAAACTCTATGCAAATGGGAAAAACAGGGTCATTTGAACCTATGCAAATGAATAATATCTTACAGCCCCATTTCAAATGAATGACCTTACAAACAAAACTCCGATCATCTAAACGTGATGAATTTTTACTTCTTTGCAACTTCGATGTGCTTTAATAATCTTCCGACTGCATTTCGGACCCAAAAAGCTAGGATTGACGAGCCTCTCCGTCCGTGGCCAAGGGCCCATAGCCCTCACCTCGAATAGTGGCGAGTAAACTATCATCGAGACTAGGGATGAGGATCGGCCACTGCTTGATATGGGCAAGATGTGTCGAGGGTCAATCTAGTTATTGAAATCTGATTGGAAAGTAGTCCGAGAGCATGGTTGAAAAGAAACGAAAGGTTTAACCTAAAAAATAATTGAAATCAAAGTACATTACTCCGAATATAGAATGCACCAAAGTTTTGGCGAGCAGCCATAACATATATCCTTTTTTCTTGTTGCAAATTGCTTATCTTGTGTCAACCCATAACTGCATAGCGCCATCGATCCTCCTAAACGAATTTTAGGGCTCCATCACCATGCCCATGACCAAGAAAGCGCGTCATATGACTTATCTTGTACCCTACAATTTTATAAGATTGCATAGCATGATATATATACTTTCAGTCCCGTTGGGAACTAGAAAGGGGGGGAATAAGCAATCAAAGTCCAAGTCATCATGCATTGGCAAATAATTGAGGTACCAAGTCAAAAGCTATCATTTATTTTTTTCGGTGTAAGAAACATAAACGTTGTCCAAGATAAAATAATCTCTCTCTCTCTCTCTCTCTCTCTCTCTCATGAGCCTTCTTTGTCACAACTACAAAGGTTTAAGGACCTTTCATAAAGCGCTCCCACTCGGCTGTTTTCTCTCCACAGCGCTTGCCCTCTCTCTGCGCTCCAACTTTATAGGTTTCTTCTTGTTCTTTCTTTGATTTTGGTTCAATTTCTTGTTCTTGATCTTCCTCTTCGGCATGTCCGACGGCAAGAGCAATGACCCTTTTAACTACAATCCTTTCTACCTCCCCGACAACATCGGAGGAGTCAGCCACCCGGAGTTTCGATTCTTCGACGACGATAACACCAATCTCTCCATGTTCACTCATCATCAACAAGCTCCGCACAACCCACAAGCGCTCAACCCCGCCCAGTACATGAGCTTCACCGGCTGCTTACGCAGTTCGGTTGATTACAACACCTTGTCGAGAGCCTTCGACATGTCTTGCTCATCGTCCGAGGTTATCACGCCGAACCTAGACGAGGGAGGTTCCTCGAAAAAGTGCGCGGTCACCGAGTCGTCAGCCGCGGCGAGCGAAAACGGCCCCCTGTCTCCAAATTCTTCTGTGTCCTCGTCTTCTAAAGAAGCGGCGGTCGAAGAAGATGGAGATAACAGGAAGAAACATGAGGATGATCCAAAGACCGAATGTAATGAAGATGATGACAAATCCAAAAAAGGGTAGGGTTTTGTGTTTTCTTTCCTTTTCATTCTTCCCATGTTTTGAGGTCAAAAAGAAAATATGCTTTTCATTTTAGCTTTGGTCAACGGGATCACCCTCTAGTTGGGTTTCCAACTTCTTTTTGTCCAAATCTTTGCCTAACTTTTGAAGAATTTGTGGGTACTTTTGCAGCTTGAGGTTTTCTGAGTCAAGGGAATGAAAAGGGGGTGATTAGAGAGTCAAACAATTCCCACCTGCATATCTCACACACCAAATGTGCCTTTTTGTTAGCATATGAACCGATTTATACGAGGTTTCTTGCGTCTCCAAAGATTATTTTGTTACTCATATTATGTATCGCTGTGAATTATAACAGGAATAAACTGAAAAAGAAAGAGAAACGCCCGAGGGAGCCACGGTTCGCCTTTTTAACGAAGAGCGAGATCGATAATCTTGAAGATGGATACAGATGGAGAAAATATGGACAAAAGGCGGTCAAGAACAGCCCTTATCCGAGGTTTTCTGTGAATTCCTCCAACATGTCCCTAAGATGTGGTTCAGTTTATTTGGCAAAATAGAAGTAGATATAGAATATATGGGAAAATCTTTTTTATGCAAATTGATTATCTGAGAGGATTCTCCTTGGAACCTACTTCCTAAAACTTTATGATCCCATGGTCCTTAGTTGCATTTTCCGTGTACATTACATGGGGCCTTGTACTGATCTTTAAAAGAACAAAAGAGATACTTGTATTCATACAATGTCGAAAGTTTTTTAATCACCAATACTTTGCAATTCTAGTATTACTAGTGATTAAGCTGAGATTTCATTTTGATTGCCCATTTTCCCAGGAGTTACTATAGATGCACTACTCAGAAATGCACCGTGAAGAAGCGAGTCGAGAGATCGCTCCAGGACCCATCAATCGTGGTCACGACATATGAAGGTCAGCACAACCACGAGTGCCCGGCGAACCTCCGAGGCAACGCGGCTGCAGCTGCTATTTTATCGCCTTCATTCTTTGCATCGCCATCAGCAATTGGACCGAGCTTTCCTCACAATTTGTTCCTGCCTCAGTTGCTTCAGATGAGGAATCCGAATCGAGCTGACTCTAGCAATCCCATGATGTTCTATCCCCAAACCCTAGCTCCTCAGCAGCAACAATTCCAGCTTCCTGACCATGGTTTGCTTCATGACATGGTCAATTCGTTCGTCCAGAAAAAGGAGCCGTGACTGGTTAATCCATTTTCACTGTAAGTCGATATGGTATCCCGAACCGTAGATAGGTCATGGCGTATTATATTTGTGAAATTGTTGTCAAGACCTGATATACTTGGACACATAGCATGATTCGGTTATCGATTGTGGAAGATCCCGAGTGCCTCTTGGCATGCTTTAGCGGTTGATGTGGCTCAGCCCATCAATTCTGAGATTGCTTGCATTGCTAAGAGAAACAGAATTTTCGGTTTTTCCGAGTGAGGCGCGGAAACGACTCTTGCTATACGATGAGATGGCTGTAGGAACTTGGAGACAAAATGAAAAGGCTAGAGTTACAGTTGCAACACTGAACTTAATCCTTTGATTGTTTGATAGACAGCTTCCTCTTCAGAACTTTTTTTTTCCCAGGTAAATAAAAGTATGTTGTTGTAAAGATCATCAGATGTATTCCCAAGATTATTCTTTTCCGATAGGATGAATCTTTTGTTTCTCTATCACCCTCCTTGTCAAGATATGAATGTAATCGAGTAAAGCTACTCCAAAGATTCTAGTGTTATGACACATGTGTGAGTGAGTTGTGTTAGAGAGATCCTACATCGGAGAATTGATGTGGTGTTGAGCAGTTAATATATCCTAGTTGACTTATAACTTATTAACTTAAACTTTTGAATGAATGTGAGTTCAACTGAATATATTGACGGGCTTGGATTTAGGCTCCCTCTTAACGATCTCCCCAGGTGAAGATATCAAATTTTCATTGTGCGTTCCTCAACAAATTGTATCAAAGAAGATGGTTAGTGACCCATGCAGCTTCCTGGGCAATGGGTGTTGTGGTGTAACAATGCGGCCCGATGGCAAACTTCATGGTTATGAAGTTGGGCGTTAATGAAGATTCAAAATAAGATATTTTAATGTAGAATGATACATGGATTAAGAGAGAGTGAACCTAACACTTAGCTCACACATAATAGGGAGATTGTTAGGATGCACATGAAATCCCACATCAGAGAATTGATATGGCATTGATCAGTTAATATATCATAATTGACCCATAACTCATCAACTTAAGTTTTTGAGTAAAAGTAGGTCTAATTGGATATATTGACGGGTTTGAACTTGGGCTCCCTCTTGGCGATCTTCCCAAGTGATGTTATCAGACTTCTATTACGCACTCTCAACACCTAGAGCTTACTTGGTAGATTACTCGAATTCGATTCACTTCTTCTTGAGTTGAAGCTACTCTAGTGCTTAATGAAGCCGGGCTTGACTCAAGAAGGTAGTGAGTCTAAGGGTCCATTTGTTTAAAGGAAAATTGTTTCCTGAAAATTGTTTTCCGACTTTCCGATGTCCGGATGACAGAAAACGAATTGATATATGGAAAAGTTTTTCATAAACTGAAAACAATAAGTTTAAATTGGGGAAAAATGATTTTCCTTTCTGGTAAGAGGGAAATCACTTTCCCTAGATCACCAAAGAAATGAAAACTGACTATTTTCTTTGAAAATGATTTTCATGGAAAATATTTTCTTTATCATGAAGTTTTCAGTGAAAGAAACACACTCTAATAGAGTAATAGAACTTCTACAAATTTTTTTCATCACATTTATGCACATGTAAGTATCATAAACAGCATAGCGATAACATCTTTAATATATATAATATTGCATTATGCTGTTTGATTTTGGGTTCGAGCTCCAACTGGAGTTTGAGCTCAACTTTAGACTAAAATTTACCTTTTAATTGAGTGAAGTTTAGTCAAGCTCAAATATTAATGAAAATTCAATTAAGCTGAGCTTGATCTTGAGCAGACCACAATTTATCTTGCAGAGGGATCTAACAAAATTGGTCATCTATTTTCTTATATCTTACCTATTGTTCTTTGTGATTATTAGGTAAGAAAAACTCGTTTTAGTGTATACTAGCAACATGTCGGTGCTTTGCACAAGTCTAAAACTATATCTGTTATATTATTCTAAATGGTGTCAACGTGAATTGTGGTAAGAGAAATATAATAAATGAGCGGAAAACGATAACAAAATGAATATACACATCGATCAATTTTCCAGCTAGATTTTACGAGGATTTTTATTTTAAAAGGATTTGAAAGCCCACAATATAGGTCTATCCTCTAATTAAATGAAAACATAAAAAAGAAAAATGTAATTTTTATTGGATAATAACATAATTACATGCAATATTTCGAACAAGTAAAATAAAATGAATTAATAAAACACATGAAAGAGTAAAGTAAAAATGTGAATCCCCCTTTTGGATATTTTTCCTTCATTTTGTCAAAATCTTTACCTTTCTAGCCATCGATTTAGTGTAAAAAAGGATAGCATAATTATAACATAATTACATGCTATTTGTATAGAATTTTCTTGAGTGCAAAATGGTTTCTTTTCTCTCCTTCATTGCTCCTCTCTATTTATAGAGATTTAGAGGTGATTTTTTTAAGATCATCTTCCAATTCCATATATTTCCCGATTCTTTTTCATAACCATTTAATGTCTATTTTTTGTTTGGATAAAAGTTGATGGGCATCTCATCCATGACAATATCTCACAAAAGAATTGCTGGGTAAAAATATGCAACATTCAATTTGTATTTCCTAAGAAATTCGTATTATTTCTTTGCCCAACAGTGCATATCTAGACTTCCCTCGATTATTCTCAGAATAAAAAATATTCACATATTCTTTCCCTTTTTCTTGTGAAAATCCCATTATCAATAATTGGTCGTTAATATATTTTGCATTCATCGATGTTTCAAGTTAATTATGTGTTTTCAGATAACTATGATCAAACTATTCGTTCTAAAATATAATGCAATGATGACGGTCAAGGTGAAGATAATTGCACACTTTCTTTAAATACTTAGTGCTTAAAACGTGTATCTGTCAATCTTTGTCCTAATGCAACATATAAGTCTTTGAAGAGCCATAATTAGACATGTGGAATAGCTATCAGAAGCAACATGCAACAAGACATCGGAGGTTTAATTCATTCTTATATGTGTGAAGTACGTGTTTGACTAGCACGTCGACCATATGATCAAGGTTTTACAAATGCAATTAGCATTATTCAATAAATAGCTCGTGAAATCTTGCCCATCTGTGTGTTAGTTGTAGATTTGACCTTAAATGGATTGATTGATTTTTATGTGATCGAACGTAAATACCAATGGAGAAATTGTGTGCAACGTTTATACCACTTGTCGGAGAAGCAAGCTAATCACTTCATTAGTAGAATGATCGTACATAATCTTGGCCATTTGATGTCACGAAAAATGTGATTATCCTAATCGTATGCTTGGCTTCAGATTAAGGTAAAGTTGGCCCGATGTGAAAGGTTTACAAAGGAAAGAGAATACTTGTTAACTCGGTCTTGCGCATAAGATGGCGATATGAGAGAAATCTCACATTGGAAAGTTAGAGTTAAAAGGAATCAAACAATAATAAGGCCTATATGCTAAGTAAATCAGACACATCGACGAGATCAGGCTTAGCGATTGGCTCAAACGGACATGCAGCCAAGGCGGAAGATCATGTCAAAGTGTTGCGATTCGTTTTGGATCACTGTTAGGATCATGAGTTCTATTTTAACAAAGCCAAATTGTATTCACATGTTGCCTATGGCCTCTTCTTGTCCATAAGAACAGAAACAGAGACTTCAATCTCGGAGACTACAGGTCTACTTTGCATGATGCTACAGCAATGAACAAGTTATGCGGAATCGCCTAAAGCATAAAGGTCACAAACTATTGCGAAGCAAAAACTCAGTTTGAATGAGGGGAGGACATGTGAGGATCGAATGGAGAAGTAAGGATTCCACGTGATGATATAAGTTGGATTCGGACAGAAAGCCATGAAGACATCTCTCAGGTACCTTGCGGGGAGTGTCATGCTCGGAGCGCAAGGCTGCGATCAGAACATGCACGGAAGTACGATGACATTCATCGCTTTTACACCATCTCGACCGAGCTTGCGCAGCCATCAAATGGCAATAAGCAGTCGGCAACAGAAGTTTTCCTTTTCAATGGCATGGTACTCCACCTCAGGTCAATAAACCCCGAACCCATGAAATACCCTCTAGGAATTGGCTGCGACGATATCTACAACTTGGTGAAAAATGTGCAATCTACTATTTTACATCGCAAATACTAGGTCGAGGTGTACAAAGAGAGTCATTGTATGCATCGATGAACGGTGGACCAGTAGCAGAAGATTGGTCGGCACTGCATCAACTAGAAAACTACTAAGCAGATAAAAGCAAAAATATTCAAGAGACGATCCCCCGAAAGCAAGACCTAGGGGGGCAAAAACAGAGACTCAAGCAAGACGATCTTGCATCTTAAAAGAAAAAGTTTGAACTCTATATAACATTAAAGAAGATGAGTAATACATCCCAACGTAGAGATAGTTCAGCACGAAGCATACCTATACATCAAGGTCATCTCTCTCTCTCTCTCTCTCTCTCTCTCTCTCTCTCTCTCGGGGGGTCACAGGTGGTTCTTTTAAATGTGCCTGCCGACACGCATGAAACAGGGAAAAATGATCACCACAGTCGACTTCCTCAGATCAATTTTTATACTTCCTATCTCAAATGGAAACTGCTCTGCTATATGAAAACAGAAAATGGGTGCTTGAAAATTTGAAGGTATTAGGTCAAGGAGATCTCTAACTGGGATCATCTTGTCAGTCCTATGCACCACTTGTCTTAGATTGGTGGCTCTCCACATCGTCCACCTTGTTTCTCATGTCACCAGAACCAGAGACTTCCTTGACAGGTTCAATTTCCCTGCCGGTTGTATGGCTCCTTTGGTTTCTCCGATCCTGGGAAAGAAAAGATGTCCAAAGCTACATAATTAAATCCCAAAATGCATTTTCAGTGTATTCTCAAAATGATGAATTGTCGACGGTACTGGTTCCTCACCAGGTTTTGATTCCTAGGAGTATATGGCATTAAGTATACCGGTAACTTGATGCCAACAGAGTAGAGTGGCAATGAAATGTGCGCAAGTAACACTACAGTAACTCTATCCAATGGCACTCAAATGTACCCAAAACCGGTGACCAACTTACATCTTCATCAAAGTTTCAAAAGTTAGGAAAACTGACCCCTGGTATACCAGCCATTGAGCCGGAATATGTAAAAGTAGAGTGAAGGTGAAATGAGTACATATACAACAAAAGCTTAATGGCCCAACGGCTATCAGCAGGGAGGAACGAAAGATAAAGAAGTTATGTGCCTAATATATCAGTAGCTTCAAATCAAAGAGAGAAACCGTCAACGCGAAGAAAATAAATCAAATTGATACATAGTAGAGACATGTCTGCATAGTATGTAAGTCCAATATTCCAAAAACCAGGGATGCGTACCTCTCTTGAAGAGTATTCATCAGCTTCAAGCATGCGTACTACCTGGGTCATTTTAGGTCTTTTGTTTGCTTCAGGATCAACACATCTAAGAGCAACCAAAAGGGCACGTTTTAAAGCACGTGTTGTTGGTTTTATTTCGACATTTGGGTCCACGACTTCCTCTGCTCTTCTTGTCCCTACCATTAACTTTAGCCACTCAACAAGATTTACCTGCATTTGATGGAAGTAATATATGAAATTGCAAGTCCTCAGAAAACCATAATTGAATCTTTGTTGTAACCAGATAAACACCATAAGCAGGCAAACTTGCGGGAGTCTGTGTAGTGCACATGCACACTCAGTGTCTCTCCTTGCACTGCTGGTGCTTTTGTCTGTGTGTGTGAGTGTGCCCATGCACTGAAAGAGACAGAGACAGACAGAAACAGACAGAATTTCTACGCTGGAGGCCTGTGCTGTACCTCATTAGTAGGACGACCATAGTCCACAGGGTCTCTTCCAGTAATAGCTTCAAGCAGGAGGACCCCGAAGCTGTACACATCACTCTTCTCATTCAACAAGCCAGTATTAGCATACTCTGGTGCCACGTAACTGCTCATATAATACAAACCATGTTGTGAGATAGAAATAAAAAATTTTAGGGAAAGCGATTCAGAATATACACATACCCAAACGTTCCCATTACTCGAGTTGCAATGTGACTCTCATTTGAACCCAGAAGCTTGGCTAGTCCAAAGTCAGACACCTTTGCATTAAATTCATCATCAATCAGAATGTTACTTGACTTTATGTCTCGGTGAACAACTTTGGGTTCTATTGCCTCATGTAAATATGCAAGCCTGCAAAAAATAATGCATCATGAGACCAGTATGCTCCATTTACCAAATATGTTATCTCAATGTAGATGTTTCTCTAACCTAAGGGACGAAGAAATTTCACCAGTTCTTCCTACCATCTAAGACAAGCTATCAAAACACCTTTGTCATTTCGAGGCTCAATTTGAGCCACTCCATAATTGAATTTAACTTCAAAGTATTAGTTCAAGCAATACAGGTCATGATAAATGCCTAGTTGGAACTTACGCCTTTGCAGTTCCAAGAATGACCTTCATGCGAGCTTCCCAAATTAGGCCACCATTTAGCCTCAGCGATCCATGAAGCCATTGCTCTAAGTTACCGTTGTTCACATACTCATACACCAGCATCCTGTAGTTTGAGCAGTGAAAATAGCAATCTTACATGATTATCGCTCTAAAACAGAGAACTTGAATACAAAGAAATTGAAAATATACGAGAGCCATTAAAGATGGATGCCATTACTCTTTTCATTTTTTCACCATTGTATTAGATATGAAGTAAGGTATTTAGCAACCAAAATATGGTTAGATGTAATCAAATGTGAAAGTAAAAAGGTATCAACCTATAGGTCAGCAAAACTTGCCTGTTAACTCCTTCTATGCAATATCCCAGAAGCCGCACAAGATTCTTATGTCGGACATGACCAATCGCCTCGACCTCAGCTCTAAATTCTTTTTCTGCTTGTCCCCTACAAACCAATTTAAGAGTATAATGAAAACTATGCTTTACAATGGCATCAAATTTATAACATGTGGTTTTGCAAAAATATCCTTACAGATTATTAAGAATTTTCTTGACTGCTACCTCCTTGCCATTAACCAATTTGCCCCTGTAAACAACTCCATATCCACCCTCCCCAAGCACATTCTCTGCAGCAAACCGACTAGTTGCAATCTCAAGATCCCTGAGAGTAAACCAGTGGCCCCACCCAAGATGCGAAATTTCCGGCAAACCAATTAAAGGAGAAGCTGTCACAAGTCCACCATATGACAAGGATGAATGATTCTTTTGGATTGCTCCTGGGCTTCCTAATTCTCCCGAGTGTGAGCTGAACCCTCTCTCCTTATGATAAACTGAGCTACACTGACTGAGGTTATCTGGATCACTCTTGCTCGTAGCCAGATGAACTAGTGCTGTGTCTGGATTCTTATCGGCTGGTTTCTCATTAAGTGTAAGAAAGACGCTTTCCGGGTAATCTTGGAAACTCTGGGTTCCAACCCTGTCAATCTTGATGTCCTTTGACACATTGGGTATTTGGGAAAGAGGATACTTGTCTGTTGTTCTTTTTGATCTTCTTCTGAACGTAACCCATACCGACAATATACAAAGAATTAAGACTATGAATAGAGCAACGCATAGGCCAATCAATACCCATAACTTCAAACCCAAAAATGATGTCTTCTTTGACAAATGTGCATCTAGAGAACCATTTGACGACATTTCTTCTGACCCAGATACTGAGATTCAAGAAAGTTCTGGGCCCTGTCACTTCGGTTCGGCAGATTTAAGATTGTTCCTGCCAATATGGTAAAGTTGTGTCATGCAGCTTCATAAACTACACAAATGCCAACATAAAAACCAAATTGCTGCACCTTCAGAAGCACGATTCAATACATGCTGTCAAATTTTCTTGTAAAAAACAGCTAATCATTAGACCAGCAACTTTTCAAGACAGCACCAACATCTTGATTTCAAGCCCAATCTCATGGACTAAGCAAAAGAACCCCCACACTACTCATTCTAAAACTGAAATTTCTTGCTCGACTGACACAGAGAATGAAGAAAATGCCTTGTACATCATCGCTCCAGCATTCTAGTCTGACACCGTTAATCTCTCAAAACCCTTTTCAAACATTTATCGAACAACCACCCCCCACAAGAAAACTAAAGTAAACAGCAGAAAATACTTAAGACTACCTATAACTTGCGACTCATCTTAATGAGAAGCAAAAAATAAATATATATACGCAAGTCCACATCTATAGCACAACTGTCAGTATGGGAATAAAATTAAGGAGCATCACTTATGGTCCAAGTAAGAGAAAACAAACAATAATGCGAATCCTGAAAATTGAAAAGGAAAAAAAAAAATGGGGCGTCTGGCAAAAGGAAAGCAAGTACCTTTATGGCCGATCTGAGTTAACCCCCTTGATCTTCTTCCTTGAGCACCCAGGGAAGCGAAGAAAGGGTTTCTTTTTTGTGAGCAAACAAGGGTTCGATGAGCATAGACAGCCCACTGTAACCCTGCAACACCAAAAATATAGCAACACTCACTAACCAGAAACCCCAAGAAAGACGAGATTTCCAGGACAAGAACCGCTCACCAGTTAAAAGAATGCCTCAATATAACTGAGACGAGCAATGGAAGGAAATGGCAAAAAGAGGATCGCCCAAAAATCCAATCTTTAAAGGCGAGCGAGCGAGCGAGAGAGGGAGAGGGAGCACTTGAGGAATTAGAGATGGGAGTTTTAGAGGGAAAGAAAAGCAAAGGTGGCGAAATGGGTTGGTGGCAAAATGCAGAGCAATGTGTGTGTGTGTGTTGATTTCTTGAGGGACCTAGCAAGAGCTGGAAAGGGAAGCTTGGTTTGCAATGGAGGAAATCTTGTAGAGAGAGAAAGAAAGAGAGAGAGAGAGAAGAACAGTAAAGGCGAAGCGAACTGAGATGAACAGGGACTGCATTTATAGCTAGTGGGAAAAGAAAATAATACTATATTATATAGCCTCCAAGGCGAACTGGTGGAGAGAGAGAGAGATAGATGGGAGAGAGCCAAGTCAACCCAACAGGAGAATGGGGGAGGGAGACTCCAAATCTAGCTTAGGACATTTAGCTCGAGCTCAACCTGCACCGGTCCTTTACTCAAAACCAAATGCGATGTCCCCTTCGAAGCAGCTCATGGTCATGGGTCTTCTCCCTAATCTATAATAAGTTCTTCTGGTTCTCTACAAATACTTTAGATCTTCATGCCCAGTATAAAATAAAAGCATACAAACGGTCTTCTTTCTTGATCTAAACAATAAATAAAATAAAAATAGCAACGGGTTTACTCATAAATGCAATCATTTTGCGAATATAATATAACGCGCTACGAAGTATAACACCTTTTCATTATCGAATTGTTACGACGAGCACTCAATTGATTAATAATAGACTGAGTCATCCCCGAATATGGAAAAGTTGAAAATGACGACATTCGTAGATAGTTTTACAATTAGGAGAGCCATTGGTTCAAAGTTTGTAGAAACTATGACTGATCATTTTTACTTTAAAAATCACATCTTGTGTGGAGTCCAACAAGCACTGTACAATCAAATCAAGAATAATGTAAGTTGTAATTGAGCTTCATTTCCTCATGAATGCATATATAAAATGCCAACTACCATAATGACAAGCTTGAGTGAATTGGAAAATCAGTATGGATGGCATGAAAGGACGTACAGGAATAGCATAGACTCCACCAAGCCGCTAGTCTCTCTCTCTCTCTCTCTCTCTCTCTCTCTACATTTTGCTGTCTTTCTTCGCTAAATCAACCGACCTCCTCTTCTTCTCATTCAAGCTGCGTTAAAGCTAAGATCTTTGCAATTCTTTTATATTCTTCTTTGGGGTGGTCCCTTCCCCTTTCCATTTTCATTGTGATGTTATTGAAGCTGGATGAGATGAGCTGTCGATTCTCTGCCAATGTGTGCCAACTTGTGGATTCTCCCTGCTGAAGTAGTTTCTTGACTCTCCCATCTTTGCAGCCGTTGTTCACTGATGCTTGGCGAGTGAGCTTGAGCGAATTTAAGCCCTTTCTCAATTGGGTTATGGTGATGTGTCAGTTCCTGCTGAAGTAGCTTACTGGATTAGCGGGCGCTGTGATGTTACACAGATGTGTTTGTGGCGATGTGTTTGTGCATGACATGTGAAAGAGTGTGCACACCAAGTGTTTGGTTAATGTCTGGTATCATGTAGGAAGCTGAACAACATGAACGATAGTGAGAAGGTTCCAGGCGAGGCGCATCTGCATGTGTGATTATGTCTTATTCCACTCGAGGTTATTTTCAGCATTGCTAATAAATCAATAATGGTGAAGGTGGTGGCACAACATTGTTGGCAATGGGCAGGGTTCAGTGGATAGGCAAAGCTGGTGGACTATTGTCAAAATATGAGTTAATCAGATCCGTTTAGAGTGGCTCGGGGTTTGATTTGGTTGGGTATGGATCATGCATGTTGTATATGTATAAAAACAGGTAAATGTAGTTAAATGGATAGTATTGATCTAAATCCACATAGGATCCACCCATTTGACACCTCCAGCAGAGCTCAGTCGGGCACCGACATGTTTAAGTCCACCTCAGAGAAGATCGCTGATGGATAAAAGCTTTGCCTAAGTCCATCCAAATGATGTGCGACCCATTAAGGCCAATCAGCAACCAGCCTTTAATATGGTATATTTTCAATCTGTCTTTACAGTGTGAAAATAACTCTCATACGATATCCTCATTTGGAAGAAGTGGTGAAAAAATTTAATGTCATGCTCAAACATGCGTTTTGCAGTATGTCACACTATTTGTTTAAGTGTGATTGATTTGGTTTAGTAAAATGAGCCTAACAACAATAACTCCGCCTTTCTAGTTTCCTTTTCTTTTTGGCTAACTTGTAGGAAACTGATGCCTGCACAGATGCGCACATGAGGAAAATTTATGGGGTGATCGAGCCATCTTGTCTCTGCATATCAGGTGAGGTCAGAAGTCAGTTAGGTGAGAGGAGTGGACCCTGCCCCCTCTTCATTTTCCCCTTGAGCTCACTTGTTTTAGCTTTTTTCACTAGGATGGACTTAATCAGACTCATCCCTGCCCCCACAGGGAGTTTGCAAAAGTAGCAGTGAAATAAATGAACATGAAACTAGGAGAGGTCTGTCTTTGAAGCCAATGCTTTGTTGGCATTTTTTAAAGCCAATGCTTTGTTGGCATTTACCCTCAATTAGTTCACTCATCGTCTTCTCCTACTCTCTATAGATACATTAAAAAATATTTTGGTTAGCATCAACGCATGCCATGCTTCGTCATATCCTCTTTCGTATTCCCCTTTAGGTGGAGACGAGAGTGAGATGAGGTAAACAGATTTTATGCTACATAAAATTTTTTAAGTGTTAAGATTCGGTGCTCATTTCGTTATAGGTGCTTAATTTGAGGAATCTAGTTTATCACAGTTACCCTCTTTCTGTGGCTGGTTATAAAAATGCCTCCAAAATCAAAGTGCCTACTCTGCCTCTACTCATGTTTTCACAATAATCATCTCTCATGGAAAAAGCTTTAAAAACATGCATGCGAATTAAAATCAGGAGACAACATCTTCAGCCCAGAGATACAGTTGACTCTTAATACTAATATGGACCTCTGTGAGCTAAAGTGAGATAACAAAGAGCTGGCCAATGTGATACTATAATTTTAGTGTCTTCAGTAGCTAAATTTTCTCTTTTCGCAGATTGGGGGATATATATTTTCTTTCCCAAGCTGCATTGTGGAACTTTAGTTTTTTGTCTCTGTTTTATTTTGATTAAAGGAATCTTAGAAGGAGATATTACTTCAAGTGATATATATAACGATAAGTCCACTAGAAGTCCTAGAGAGAGTACAGCTCAGACTTAAAGCTTTTGGAATTAATAAATTACAACATTCAGCTTTTAAAAAGTGCAATCAAGGGACTCTACTAGCTTGTTTGAATTATTTGATGCACAGCATGTCTTCTCTCTCTCTCTCTCTCTCTCTCTCTCTCTCTCTCTCTCTCTCTCTCTCTTGTATTTTCATGATGGATTTGCCAATTTCAGACCAAAATTAAACCGTATTCCAATGTTAGGCAACAATGCCTTCGTCTATGAAGTAACATTTTCAATTTACTCAACAGTTATGTAGGACAGTTTTTGTATAAAAATTGCTATATAGAATTTTGTGGTGGCAATTAGTCAACTGGAGCCATTTGAGTCCCTTGATTTTACCTTTTCAAAAAGGTACAAGACATTTTTGAAAGGTTGATGACTAATTCAATTGGAAAGTTTTGAGGTTGAATCGCACTATGTTAGTTAGTTTCAGGACTTCTAGTGTTCTCATCCCATTTAACATCTGTCAATATCTATGTGCATCTCTGTGTATATGTTAACTTGTAATTGCTACACGATTTGGGGTTGAGGAAACAGCGGATTGATTCATCTATGCAGGTTTTCTTGTGTGATTGATGCTGAACTGGTATATACAAGCTGTTGAACTTTGGAAGAAAGGCCCTATTCTATGTTAGCATCCTCTCTTAATACGAAGAAAGGAGGATAAGGTCTTTGAGATTGCAGCTGGAGAAGCACCCCCAACAGGTTTTTTGCCTCGTTTCATTCAACATCCAGAGCAATTGTTCCAAGTCTTTTAATGCAATTCTGTGACATCCATTTATATGTTTTCTGCACGTGAAAGGGGGAGAAGAGTGGGGAGGAAGTCTGGACAGACTCAGTGGTGCCGTAACCCACATTACCAAAACTGGTAGATTGATGAGTCATCTTGACAGAGACCTATGTAAGAATGAAAATAATAGTGCATTAAACTCAATTTAACCAATTATTTTATCATGAGATGCCGAGGCTAGATTTGATGTCTCATTCTATTACTCGATTGTACTATGAGGACAGATTTGTTACTAGTTCTCACTACTTGAGTTGTCTACATATAATGGACCAAGTGAATGTCCAAAAGCATACCTAAAGCAGAATCAGTTCACAGCCCTATAAATCTAGAAGTTGCAGAGTTCCTATAGCCTTACCTGTGCCATCATCCTTAACGTTTCAAAATTCAGGAAAGAATTATCCACACCTTGCTAATTTTGGTACATGTGAGTGTCCTGATGACAAGGGACAGTATTTTAGTTTGACTGAGTTGATCATTGTCTAGTTTACTTTCACAAGTTACAGTAGGACTGCATAGCACTTCTTCACATTTAACGAATTCTGTAAGGCTCCTTTCTTGCACTAGCGCATCAACTTGTCACAAGAATGGTTCTTATTTCATTTGATCTTCTCCTCCGCAGGCTCAAGAAAGGAAAGCATCCTCAAGAAAGGTTCCTGAGCAGATTATCTTGACTGAGGTCTGGCGTATGGTTGAAGAGACGCAAGCTTTAAATAATAGGTGGGAAGATACGTTGAATTTATCTCCTTTTTGCCGGAAGAGTGACCTTTAGTCCGTATACTACGTCAATTCTCGTTTCACATGTACCACACTGTAGCTCTCTAACTTGGTCACAGCTGAGTTGGTTATTTTAAACCGGTTGTGTTTTTTATTAGCCTGAAAAGTTCTGGTTGATGAGAAAAAGGGTTCTTGTTACCGGTGATGTAAGAAAGAATATATTTCACTTTCAGAGTTGCCCGGATGCTTTGGCTTCTGCCATGACATGGCAGTGAATTTTACTTCTGCGGGCATTGCCCATGCTCTCTCTTGATATCATATTAGATCAGTTCTTGGCGGTGGTTTACTAACATGATTAATACATTAGATCTTTTTGCATTGTCTATCAAATGAAGGGAGGACAACTACGGATTTAAGATATCTTAATTTCGTGGACAAATGTCTGGATATCTAGTCATGTCATATTGTATCTTAAGGGGACATAACGTTCTACACAGGAGGCTGCCATTGAAGAGTATTTCAAGCCTATTGACAAGCAGGCTGATGCCATCATGATAATGCAGCTCGAGGGCAAGGAGAAGATGATGAAGGAGATGATGAAAACCATGCAGAGACAAGCCTTGCTCAAGAAAGACGAGAAGGGCAAATAAGCAAAAGAATGAAGGTCGCCGATTTCAACCGGCACAAGCAGATTCCAACTAAAAAGGAGGAAATGAAGGGGTGAACAGGTAAAGGCGTGTACTTGTAGCGACCATCGGCAAAGTAATCGCTATTTGCAGATGACACGATTTTGGCGGAGCCCAAGCAACAGCTCTTTTAGCTAGTCATTATAAAAATACATTCACACATTGCTTTGTATGATTATCACGTTCCGATTTGACTTGCAGGAGGATTAAAACACGCCTTTGTTCTGTCGCTACGACATTCAGTGTCGTGCACACCATGATTATCCTATGTAAATGATCAGAGGCACTATAAGTCATCAGACTCATGATCAAGTCATGATCGAGTCGAATGCACGAATTCTCGTTTGAACTATTGATCCTTGTATGAAAATACATGAGACATCTGCATCATTGGATTCACCAGTGAATGTATCCTTAATTATTATCATGTATATGGAAATCCTAGTCATTAGGACCCACTCTAATTTGATCGGTCCCATTGAAAATCACGTTCCCCAGTCTAAATGGTTTAGCATTCAAGGCTTCGCTGAGTGTTGACTTACTACAGATGATGTGCACGAGTGGAAGATCAATCTGTAACTGGAGAATGTTCCCTCTACTAAGTTGTAATAGGTCAAGACAATCCAATGGGACATTTATACAAATCCGGCTTAAAAAATGATAAAATTGGTTACTCAAATTATTGATTATGGTCCATGGTTACTGGCTCAGTGAAGAAATTACAACTTGCGTGAAAAATGTTAACTATCGTTGAGGATTTATTTATATTTATAGAAAGGTTATGGGTCACATATACACGTCACAACCTAAGTATACATCTTGTTGTATATAAAGAACTTGACCCAAATTTCATAGGAAAATCATTGATGTGGAACATAATTTCTTTAAAATGATTGTTTTTATCACTTAGGAACTTAATCGACAGAATTTTTTTTTTCAACAACATATAGTTTGTTAATTCATTTTGTAAGCGATATGAGCGATCAATTTTACAAATATCGTTGGGCAAGTCGCTAAATTTTTGCTAAACAAATTCACCCATTTAAAGTCTTTTTGTTGTCGTTGATTTACTATATCTCTCACATTAATGGTCAAACCAATTTAAATTAATATTAATGATTGGAAGTGAGATGAAAGAAGAGATTCTCCCTCTAGAACCGGACCAATTATTCCCTTTTCCGACACAAGATGAGGCAAATCTCGAGTCCAATTTTAGCACAGCCACGTTGAAGTCACGCTGCATAAATACTAGATGCAGAATTTCACAAGATCGACCGTCCTTTTCTCAATCATTCCACCTCTCCATCCATAAAAAAAAATTAATCACAAGAGACCCTCCTTTTCGAAACCCCAACAAAAGAGAATAAATAAATAAAAATGAGCAAAGCGACGAGAGAGCGACTGGGAAAATCAGGAAAAATTGTCAAAAAAGTCATAAACCTATTGCACTTTTGCCAATTCAGTCTTAAACCTTTTAATTTTGCTAATTCAGTCCTAAACCTTTTGCATTTGTACCAATTCAGTCTTAACCTTTTAATTTTGCCAATTGAGTCCTAAACATTTTGCATTTATACCAATTCAGTCCTAAGCCGCCGGCCAACGCTGACGAGGCCGGCCATATTTTTAGTTTTTTTAATATTTTTTGATTTTTTTAATTCTTTTTTTTCTTTTCTTCCTTCTTCTTCTTCCTTGGCCTTGCTGTTGCAGGTTCTGGTGTGGCCGACGAGCTGGCCGGCGAGGGTCGCCGGAGCTCGCCGGCCACTGGGCAACCCTCGCCGGCCACACCAGAACCTGCAACAGCAAGGCCAAGGAAGAAAAGAAAAAAAAAAGAAAAAAAATATCAAAAATATTTAAAAAATATTATTTTGGCCGGCTGGCGTGTCACGTTAGCGCTGGCCAACGACTTAGGACTGAATTAATACAAATGCAAAAGGTTTAGGACTCAATTGGTAAAATTAAAAGGTTTATGACTAAATTGGCAAAATTAAAAGGTTTATGACTGAATTGGTAAAAGTGCAATAGGTTTAGGACTTTTTTGACAATTTTTCCGGGAAAATCACAAGCACAAGAAGACAGACTCGTGAATACTTAAGGCGCGGGAGCATTTATCATATGTTATTTCCATCATGACCAATGATCATGTGTGCATTATCCGTCCTAATCACAAGATTAATTACACGTATTTAATGCTTTGACCAAACTTCCTGAATGGACAGACAGACCGGTCTCTACGTGCCGAAGCACTAATCATTTGCCTTCATCTGCATGCAAATACAAATCTTCGCACATTCTCGTGCGACTTGATGTCCTTGACTCGACGCAAAATATTCTAAGCTTGGTGGATCAGGCATGGAGTCCTTCTGTAGTCATAACAAACCCTGACGTGGCCACAAGCAGCATCTCTCTCTCTCTCTCTCTCTCTGATATCCTCTCGCCTGTTCTTTTCCTGAACTATTCTGAAACCTTATCAAGCTCTGAATCACAGACACGTCTTGTGTCTTGTGTCTTGTGTTTGTGTATATATATGTATCTGTTCCAGTTTTATCAGCAAAGGGTGTGCAAGTGTTCTCATCCAATCCCAAAGATACATATCACAAGAAGCAGCTGCTGAAATGGGGAAGAAAGTGATGGTGAGCGAAGCGTCCATGAAGGTGTCCAAGAACAATGTGAAGAAGGCGCAGCCCCACCAGCAGCAGCAGCTCCACAGCCTGATCAAAGTCTTGAAGCCCAAAGTGTACATCACAGACGCCTCCAGCTTCAAGAGGCTCGTTCAGGAGCTGACCGGCAACGCCGCTTCGATCCCATCTGTCCCCTCGTCACTCGATTTCCCATCTCCATCCCCCAACGATCGCATCCTGACAGGCGAAGGATTGGTACAAGCCCGGGTGCCAATCCCGCTTCACGTCGAGGATCGAGATCATCAGGGAGACTCCCAGAGCATGAGGGTGGAGGCTCAAATGCCGGCTATCGAACCGTCTCCAATCATGGGCAACGTCGATCATCATCAGGTGGGATTGGTAGGTCTTGAGGAGTTGGAGTCTTGGCTTCTGGAGGATGTGGATCATTCGGCAGTTCCCTTCTGTGAGAGTAGCTACTATTACTATGATCATCTCCACCAGGAGGTCAGCATCTATGACTATGGATTCTCAGGGATGTTGTAGCCTTCCTGATCACGTTCATCAGCTGTAGAGAGATTCACGTTTCGCAAACCGAATTCTTTCTTCGACGAATCGTTGTTTCCTCATACATAAGTGTTGTGAAATTCATCTGTTGTAGAATGCCGAGAAGTATTTCTGGGATGCTAGTAATAGCACAAGGTGTTTCTTTGCTTCGTTGTAAAGGCAGTAGTGTTGCGAATGTTCAACGTGCAAACAGACGGTGTTGAGTTTATTAAGTGATCAAATTGTCAAAAGTAAAAGGCAGGAACTTGTGAAAGCGCCTTAATTTTGAAGTCAGTGTCCAAAAATCCTGAACTTATTGTACTTTGGCCAATTTATTTCTAAACTTTTCAATTTTGTCAATAGAGTTTTATACATTTTCGCGTTTTACTAATTGAGTCCATCCATTCAACTTTAGCCAGAAATCGCTAACGTGAATGCCGGTAGTGCCACATA
>BCNH02000011.1:6450527-6490451 GCA_001662345.2 Metrosideros polymorpha var. glaberrima
CGTAGGATAGCATGCGTTCACGTAAGCGATTTCAGACTAAAATTGGCTGGACAGACTTAATTGGCAAAACATGAAAATGTTCAGAACTCAATTAGCAAAATTGAAAGGTTTAATATTGAATTGGTTAAAATGGAATAAGTTTATGACTTTTTGGACCGTTTTTCCAATACACCGTATTTTGCATATCTTCGTACACTCGTCGCAACTTCCGAGCACTTTTTGGTAGGTTTCTCATCAGTGTGCTGTGCATACATGTTATGTTGCGTAATTGGCTTTTCTTGGACTCAAATTTTTTTTTTTTTGGGGTCAGATTTGGACTCAATTTGTTGGACGACCTTTTCATTGAGTTTTACGGCGTAGCGGGGAAACGTTGTTCAACGAGGCGATGCCCGGTTTTGTCAAGAACGAGGGCCATCGTTCACACCCTGCAAAGAGATTTATTTTTTTTTTCTCCCTCTGAATTCACATTCTTTTAATTTCGTTTGACCTTCAACGAAAGATGATCGATGCCCTATTCTCATGGTTTTATTGATTTTATGTGGGATAATTGTCTAAAAAGTCTTAAATCTATCATACGATTGCCAATTCAGTTTTAAATCTTTCAATTGTTCCAATTTAATTCTAAAACTTTTGTCGATTTGCCAATTTAGTCATTCTAACCAATTTTGACAGGATATTGCTGACGTGAACATCGACTATCGTACATGGCACGATCAACGCTGATGTGGACAAATTTCATTATTTTCTATTTATTTATTTTAATTTTCTTTCTTTTCTTTTTGCCATTTCTTTTTCTTTTACTATTAAAGGCCGACAGGGGCAAGGGCCTATGGCTAGGGTTGCGATCTGATCTAAGCGAGGACCGCGAGGCCTCACCTAGTGGCCCGCGGGGGTCACCAAGCCTTAGCCAATGGCTTGCAACCCTTCATTGGCCTTTAATAGTAAAAAAAAAAAAAAAAAAGGAAAGAAAGATAATAATTTTAAAAAATTGAAATATAAAAAAATTTGTTCGCGTCAATTGTGCCATGTAAGACTACTGGCATCTACGTCAGCAATATTGGCCAAATGTTCTCAAAATGACTAAATTGGTAAATCGTTAAAAGGTTTAAGATTAAATTGGCACATTGGAAAAGTTTTGGACAGAATTAGTCATCGTATAATAATTTAAGGGCTGTTTGGAAAATAAATAGCATAAATTTTCAAATAAATTTTTAGTCACCGCATCAGTTGAGTCAAGCAATCATATATTTGCGTGAAAACGTTGTTTTGATTGTCTAAACATTATTATTCTTTTTATATGAAATGTAACTCTTTTCATTAGAATATATAGGTCTATTACCCTAAAAATCTCAACTTTAACTTTAGTCGCAATTCTACTCTAAACTTTTATTGTCTCATAAAATACCTCCAACTTTAGGTTCGGTCCCAATATATATATTAAGCCAAAATAGGTATAATGAAGTGACGCCGGGATATATATATATCTATTAAGACAAAACAGGGCTAATAGAGAGATTCCATGGCCCAATGGATAAGGCGCTGGTCTACGAAACCAGAGATTCTGGGTTCGATCCCCAGTGGAGTCGACTTAGCTAATTCTGTATTTTTATTTTTTTTCAATTTTGGTTTCTCTTTTTATTATATTTTAAAATCCCAGTTTTAAAAACGCAATTATCACTCCCCCATTGCCCATTTGATTTTATGAAACTTTTTGTGTTTGCCTCAATCGCTTCTCAGCCTGGACAGATCTCCTCCCTTCCACAAAACCAGGTCCAGGTCTCAAAGACTCTGCATTTAACCCAACTCAAATGTGATGAATTCAAGTCTGATAGACAGATACCTCAGTTCAAGATTGAAGCTTTCACCCATCCACACAATCTTTACAAGTTGCTTCAGTTACTCCCACAGCTATGCTTGGGAGCATCGCAACCGGGCGCGAGGAAAATACAGTGAGTTAGCTATTTAAGTCGATACGAACTTTCCAAACAAATGCTTTTCGAAAAGGCCGGAAGAAAAGATCAGCAAGGCACACTAGGATTTGCTACAAAGCCGGCATTTAGGACTGGCGAAATCACGTGTCGGAAAAATGAGTTATTTTAACAAACAGATTGAGCAAAGATGCGCAAAACATTCATAATGGCTAGGGCTTCTTCGGCGTTTGATTTGGAGGCGGGTGGCTGTAAAGGGACTTGAGCTGCCTGTTGATGAGCTTGCTGTTGTTGTTAAGGGCGAGCTGAAGCTCTAGCCCATCCGACCACCACTGCTCGAGCCCGTGTGCCTCGAGGAACTTCTGCTTCCCCTTGGAGGACATCACAAATAGCTTCGCCGCCACTTGTTGCACGTTCATCAGGCTCGGGCTGACATTCTCCTTGTCCCCGCCGTTCTCTGCCGTGCCTGGCGGATCAGTGTAATAACAGCATATGTAGTCACTGTTGTTCACATATAAATGAGGCACCCATTGCTTCATTCCCAAATTCAGAGTCTTGCTCCGATTCAATTGCGCCATCCAGCCCCTCAAACCGGACTCTGAAATTGTCTGTGACTCGTCGTTGCTCGCCTGGTTCTCTTGTTCACTACTCGAAGGGAACATCGACTTGAGTCTCTTCCAAGCGACCCCTGCTTTCTCTCCAATGTTTCTTAGACTCATAGCCAGTGAAACCGAAGGCGGATTGAACAAATGGGCGTCCACATAGATGCCTTCTTTCGCCAGCGCTTTCCCCACCTGCAATGCAAAGCCGGCTCCTAATGAATGCCCGACAATACACACATTGTTGCTCCCGTAGCTTTGCGCCACCGATCTCAATGCCTCCAGAGCCACATTGAACCGGACCGAGCCTTTCAGGCTTTCCCATGTGAGGAACCGGAGGTCGTCCTGGATGTCTCGGCGGATCGTGGGGCTTTTGAGCAATGTTCCTCTTAGGGCCAACACGGCTCTTGGCGCACCGCTGGGTCTGATCAGTATGAAGTCGGCTAGTGCAGCGGCCCTATCCCATTCTAGAACGGCACCGAATATAGACCCGTCCCGCTCGTCGATTAGCGTTTGGGACAGCTTGTACTTGAAGGGCAGCCACCATTTCGGGGCGAGCGCATTTTCCTCTGGCCGGTTCTCTTGCCTGTCCAATTCGAGCAAGTAGACGGCTTGGATGAAGCAGGCAAGCACTGTCCTCTTGTAATTCTCATCCTTCCTGCAGACATAAAAACCTCTGTTGCGTTAAGCAGTCAAATGAGCCCCAAGTAGACAATCTTTCACAAGTTAACAAGATCCATAAAAGGATCACTGATCATTGCTCGGGAATAGTGAATGCACAGAACTTTAATAAAAATTCCATTAACCCATCATTCATATTTCATATATATGATCAACAACTGTCGAGATGATACCGAAAAAATCCGAAAAGCTACTAATTTTGGTTCCGTAGGGGTCAAAAACATAGAGCCAAAACCACCCACGAATTGAAATTGGTCAATTCAGCATCCAGAGAGGCAAACTAAATCAACACCCAAATGAGACTTGCTAAATTTGGGCCTAAAGAGAAGAAAAAGAGGAGGAGAACATACCAACTGGAATTGAGGAGGTCTCTCCAGTTGGGAGAGGGGACATTGCGAGGTCCAGACACGTGAAATGCGTAGGGATGAGCTTCCTCTCCTTCCACAGACGTCTCCTCCTTCGTCATCTCCTCTGAACTTATCTTCGCCATTTACACTCTGCAACACCCAACACACACACACACACACTCACTGTCGCGTCTCTGTCTTGCTTTCTTCTCTGTTCTTCAGTTACCCACAGAGAGAGAGAGAGATCTTGGTTTAATGGTGATTGATAATCAGCTGTCGAAGCCGTTTACAGAGAGTGGGTACGAGCATAATCGTGGGTTATCGGCTGAACGAAATTTATGAATGGAGTCAAAATCTCATTTTTCGTTGCATTTCATGTGGTTTTGGATCTCGGTCAAAGACGATGATGAGATTTGAAACGCCTGGGCCTCGTTGCAACGGTCATATTTCTCCTTCGTTGTCGGCATCAAACCAAAATTACCAAATTGACCCAGCCTGCCCCTGCTCCATCTGGGAAAAAGTCAAAGAGGTTGTTGACCTGTCTAAATTACCTATCTTATGCTTCTCCATATGTAGACCCATTTCATTTAAGTCGTCAAATTGGGCGAGAGTCCTAAGAAAATCGGTGCGGCCAAAAGTTTTTCAATACCAAAAAAGTCTCAAACCTATTGCATTGATATTAATTCAGTCCTAAACATTTTAGTTGTACTAATTTTTTTTTGTCAAGAATTGGATCAATTTAGTCCTCAACCTTTTGCTTTTGTGCCAATTCAGACCATCCGACCAATTTTGATCGAGAATTGCTAACGTAGATACTGACTATTCTACATGGTGCGATCGAGACTGGCGTGAACTTTTTTTAATATTTTTTTTTTTTAATTTTGATTTTTTTTTTCGCTTGGTGGCCAACAAGGGTCACCGGCCACGTTAGCGCTGGTCATGGAAAAATAATTAAAGATTCAATTTTTAAAAAAATTACTAAAATTTATCCAAGTTAGCACCGATCGTGCCACATAGGACAGCCGACATCCACGTTAGCGATTTTCAACTAAAATTGACCAAATGAACTAAATTGGCACAAATACAAAAATTTAAGACTAAATTGATCCCACTGAAAAGTTTAAAACTAAATTGTTACAAATGTAACAAATTTATGACTTTTCTCTTTTGTACTTTTCCCAGAGTTTTTTCTATTTTACCCATGAGTCGAAGTATAAAATATTATAGAATTACATGATTAATACTAGATCGAGAATTCTGAATCTAAAAGAGTAAATCATAAATTTTCCTAACTAAAAATGGGAATTCATGACCGGGTGACTCTACCGGCGGTGGTATTGACTATCCCTACCCTCACTCGGGAACACTGTGATAGCTCGAAAGTTGGTGATACGTCAACCAAAAAGAGAATTGTGAATGATTCGGTGATCTTACGTTAGCATGACAAATGACACGATCAATTCGATATACACTTTCTCCTATCAATGACGACTCGAGA
The DNA here is from genome assembly GCA_001662345.2 of Metrosideros polymorpha var. glaberrima. Lineage (NCBI taxonomy): Eukaryota > Viridiplantae > Streptophyta > Magnoliopsida > Myrtales > Myrtaceae > Metrosideros > Metrosideros polymorpha. Next base: position 6,455,581 of record BCNH02000011.1, read on the forward strand.
TACCGTTTCCCCCCGACAAAAATAAGACATTTCCAAATCTGGATATGAATGCAATCAAGCCTATGCTATATAATACTCCCCCCATACAAGATCCACAAAAATGGCGATTTCATCGGCGCCAACCCCGTTCAAATTCGACAAGATCCACATGAAAACATATCACAAAGGGCAAGCAGTGGAATGACTGTAGTTATGTTATGATTTACTTACAATCGGCATTCAAGTCTCTGTATCACTGTTCAGCGTGATTCGGATGTATCGACATGTCTTAGCCGATTCATTAGTCGTTTTCCATGCCAACAATCTTCATTTAGTCTCCTAGATTAGGTGAATATCAGACACTGACACTGTTTTAGGGACACGTTACCCAGAGTAAGTTACTTATATGGACAAGCCAATGAACAGTATTTTTCGCTCTTTAGCCTCTCTGAAAGCTGTCATGCCGGATTGCGCGGCGTCGAGCTAACCTGCCGGCGATCGTTGCACGATTATTAGAGTTTTTGAGTTTGGATTCTGTTACAACTCATATTCTTGATATGCAACTTAAACAAGGAGGGAAGTTCTGATCAGTATACCAATCATAGCCGATAGAAAGGCCGCCACAGCGTGGTCATACTGGGCACTCTTTATTTGCTTTCTCCGACGACCCCTTAACTGCATCACAGATCACTCCATCTTGAGGGAAACATGTCATGAGAGATCGGGAGCTGTAGAAATTGTGAAATTTCAACTTGTCCTGTTTGTCACTTGCATAGCTGGATACGGCGTGTTCTCATAATTCCCGGACCACCTGTATGATTGACATGTGTGGACACGGTTACCGAATGGCCAAACGAAGCATGGCTCAGTGCTTGAATCTCTAAAGTTTCAGCACATGAGACGATTCTGTGGAGAAGTTAAGAGATTATTCCAACCTGCATTCTTCCTTTTCTGGGATCTGGAGCTCAAGATCCTCTTGGAATGGCTGGAACATGAGATCGATCTTGTCGTCTTCCACTTTATCAAGAGTCGGTGGATCCCACTGTGTAGCAAATTGCAACAACTTAATGAGCACGGAAGTTTTGGCACAGGCCAGACAAATATCTGGGTTCATCGGAGAGAGAGAGAGAGAGAGCACCTTGGGAGAATTGTCCTTGTCTATAGTAACAGCTCTAATTCCCTTTTCAACGTAACGGAGGACAAAAAAAAGCACATCAGAGATGAAGAAGCGATTTTGCATCAGTATAACTAAAGCGTACTGAAGTACTACATGTAGAAACTGATTTTACCTCATATACATCTTCAGATATCGCCATTCGTAGAGCATTCATTGTTAGTCTAAATTCCTTTCTCAAACATTCAGACAGTTTTTGGTTGCGGCCTTCACGGATCTGGACATCCGAAATGGCAGTAAACATTAGACAAGTAGTGCTAGGACGAGCACCAGGATTGGTTTCTATTTACATATTCAGGCTTGGTGAAAGGGTATGGATGTGTCTTGTTTTCTAGATCAACAAATCCTTTGGTTTTCTGTTTGACAAAGTCTTTGAAAAAGTAGTTGTTTATCTCGTAGGTAAAGTCAATTTCTTAGTACTATATAATCTGTCATAGTATATATTGTCAAAAGTCATACCGATCTTAGGGTCATTTTCAATCCTGTAGGGGATGATCTCTTTAGCCCCTTGAGCACTGGTCCTATCCACCCATTTCCTTCTTTGCTTGCCTCGCATTCCTGAAATGAAACCGCAAACAATTCTTGTCATTAAGTTAGCACAAAAGAGGAGTAATATAAATATCTTCACTTTCAGGAGTAGCTCAACCATGGGAATTCTAAAAAACCATATGAACTTACCAATGATTTTATGATATCTGCAACAGTATCGTTTGAAAAGCACTCGTCGATTACAGCTTTCCTGGAGTCGTTAAAGTTAATGTTTATCAATCTTAAAAGTACTTGTTAAGTAGAATTTCACATAGGAGGCTTCGCTGTATAGACACATTACTTGTTCAGGACACTCTCTTCGTCAAGCTGAACTTCTATTGCAAATTCGTCAATCGCAGACCTGACAGCATTCTCTTCCCCTGATTTCAAACTCATCAGACGCTTCTCCAGCTCAGGAAGATTCTAAAATAAGTGAAGAATGTGTTACTACCTCCATGGTATGCAAAAGGTACTAATTAATGAACTCAGACAAGCTATCATCAACTGATCAAGAACCAAAACAAAGGTCTCCTATGATTCATGATGCATGTGGCATCAGTTCAATGGCTAACTTACAAGCAAGTACTGATATAAAGTAAACCGAGTCTAGAAAGTTGATTATAAGCTGTAGAACTGCAGAATCACCAAGCAGATCTATGATTCTAACTGGCAGTTTGGACCAAAAGAATGAAATCCTAATTAATTGGCATCACGCACATAATGTCCTTATAGCTGCATTATCAAACATGATGATCGTATGATTGGAATCAGATAGATGAAATCATATTCACAAAAAAACATAAAAATGCTATGCATTTGGAGAAATCTATTCGTGAACATCTGAATTTTTCATACCCTATATGCCTGCATTTAATCCGCACCTAGAATGATAGTAATGCTTGCCTGTATTGTACAGTTTACTAAATTCAACGTTTTAAAGCAGGTAAGTCTTTGAGCTTGAATATCAGAAGGCATAACTTACAAAAGCAACTGAGGATTCACTGAAGTTGTAAGGGGGAGGAATCAGAATAATAATTGCCAATTGCAATGCAAAAGTATGGTCATCATATAGTATTTCATTAACAATTTCGTCCTCTACAAACTTTTGAATACTTCAACTGACTTCAAGCAAAAAAACGATACTTCAGCTGACTGGCTGACAGAGAGAGGGAGAAGCGTGATGAACGGGGAAGAGGTCAAGACTGACTGTAACTTTACGTGCATGTTGATATTACGGTGAGTCTATTCAGTTTATAAGAGGGAGTGTTACTTTAAAAAGCAGCTACTTTAGATAGACTAGACATAAGCAGGAGAATTCAGCATCAGAAACTAGTATATGTTTCATGAAGTAGATGGTTCAAGACAAAGCTGATGGGCTAATGCATGGTCAACATTCCACAGAGACCATTCTCAATTTTTTTTTTCTGGTTTAGGATACTGCAAAAGCTTGTCCAAATTCATAACACTTCGGTATAGATTGCCGCATCCATGTATACTGCCTGATTATTTTTCCACACATAAAAAGAAAGAAAGTGGCTCCATATAACATATTCAGAAGTCAAGAGACTATGCTTTTCATTTCTTTTTCTTTTTTCTCAAATGGCATTGCAAAAAGTCATTTAGGAATCAACACTACCCTCTATGCAAGTTTTTTAAGGTCATAAGACAGTAGCAGCGATAAAAGAAAATTGGAGCAGCATAAAAGAAAGGATGGAATAAGCATCAAGTGAACAATACAATTTGGTGCAAACAAAGAGAGAACTATAATTGGAAGTTACAGCTGACCTCAGAAGGGACAAAGTGGGTTGCTAGTCCAGCTGCAACCAATTCTTTGCCATTCAGCCTTGCACCAGTTAAAGCCAAGTATTCCCCTGCATATACACATAGTGTCACACAAATGAAAGAACCAAAAAAAGAAAGTCAAATCAATTTGAACTTTTCTTGCTCTAAATGCATTTACCCAGCCGTCCAGGAAGATGGGAAAGCATGTAGGAGAAACCACATTCAGTATGAAACCCAATGCTTGCTTCTGGAGTAGCAAAAACCTATATCCCAAATATCCAACTATAATTGGACTTGCCCAAAGACAAGATACTAAAAGTTCTAAATCTAATTAAACTTCTTTCAACAGCTAAAAAATAACAATTCAACGCATCAGCTACCCACCGTCTTTTCTGTGACAACTGAAAACTTCATTGGAACCATTAAAGATGCCCCTCCACCCATTGAGATTCCATTGACGAGAGCAACCTTTTAAATGACACCAATAAGCTTTTTTTTTCTTTTCCAATACAATATACGACAATGATCAAAGTCCAAAGAGGTACCTGGACTTTCTTGTAGGTATGGATGTGATAGCAAAGCCAGTACATTCTATAGACAACTTCCAGGCAGGAATCCTCTGGCAAAGGGAAAACAGAGGCAAATTATACTTATGTATGTACCACAGGAACTAAAAAAACACTGAGAACTGAGACGCTAATAGATGTAGCATTGAAATTATTGCTTTAGGTGAAGTTTCCTTACTTGATTTTTTGCCATCATAGAACATTTTCAAATCTCCACCAGCAGAGAAAGCTCGACCAGCTCCCTTTTGCAAGTATTAATCAGCATAAGAACTTTAACAAGCAAAATATTTGATGGATAGAAGGATGCTGTAAAATATCAAGTCTACTCCTTTCTGGTCTGGACTTGTCCAGCCATTTAGTGCAAAAGACTCTCCTCGTAAGATCATTACGAGAAGAAATGCTTCTGATTAGTCAGTTGCACTCTTCCCGAAGCAGACACATCCTCGGAACTAACCTTGATGATCACAAGTTGTGCTTTTTCATCTTTCTCCCATCTCTCTAAGCATTCAGCCAGCAGATAAACCTGATTCCAGTAAAAGTGTAAACAACAGCTTTCTCTGAAAATGTCACAAGGAAGAGCTACAACACAGAGAGATCCAGCATACCACTCTAGATGAAATGACATTCAATTTGCGAGGCTGGTTTAAGGTGATCACCCTGACATGATCGATTTCTTCCGCAAGAACAACCTACAGAAGACCAAATCAAGGCCTCAGCATTACAGACTATCCAGTTGCGCTCAGCACCAAAGCACACACACAGTGTTCGCTAGTATGTCCAAAGAAGCATTCCCTGCTTACCTCCTCATCCTGGGTCACCCCTTCTTTCGCCATTCGTGGGCGATCAAAGTGAAGCGAGAAAAAGGGAAGCAACTCCTGTGTCGCGAGAGCGGGAACGCTACAAACTTCAAGAATCAAGAAATGAAGAAAGCCCACGACACCCACAACACCCATTATTGAGGACATCAGATCAAACACAGCACAAGAGTGCGAGCTTACATGTTTCGCGGAACCTGTGATGGTCTGAACGAAGAAGGAGAAGACAGTGAGAGAGTGGGGGACGAGCCTTGTTGCTGTTAACAAAACAAGAAACGGAAGCGCTAATGGTAGGAGGAAGGTAAGTGGTGGATGGGCTGACAAGTTAGTGGATCGGTAGGCAGGTCAATGCATTGTTGACATCTCCCCGTACCTACAACCGCCCCCATCATCCCCTTCCACAAGAATCTTTTGCTTATTACAATAATACATTAAATCAGGGATTAATACCACAAAAAACTACTTATAACAAATTTACCTCAAACTCCAAATTGGTCCATTTATTAGTTTTCGCTAAATTTTACCTATCAAATTGCTAAGTTGGATAACACATAGCAATTGACGAATGTACCAATTTGAAATTTTATGAGATTTTACTCTCCATTTGTTACAGGTGTACCAATTTAATTTTTTCATGATATTAATTTAACGGAAACTAACGAAAAGTAAATTTATCACAGATGTATCAATTTATAATTTTTCGAGATCAAAAAATTAGTTTTTGATAAATTTATCACGAATATATCAGTTTGAAATTATTGATGATCAAAAAATTGTTTTTAAGTAAATTTATCACATATATATTAATTTTAAAAAAATTGTGATATTAACCCTTAAATCAAATAAAAGGAAATTTGGGTTAGCTGTGAGCGTGACTCTCACCAACTCCCCAGCCATCCGTTTCTTCATAGACAATCAGTCAACACTTTCTTTCAACGTGATCCCGTTCTCATGATGACGTTCCTCGAGGTCCAAAGTTATCACCAAATTGGCCCCAAAAAATGAAATTCATTACCTATGTCTACCACAGCTTGTCACTGGGAATTTGGGAAAATCTTGACAGATGTATCTGTACCTCTTGTTGCGTCCACTCTTGCGTCGGGAAATCTTAAAACGGGACTTAGCAATTAAAGGGACGGATTAAAATATGTAATATAAATCGCCCAAGAGGTTAATGGGATATCTTTTCTGGCGATGTTCACCTGTATAAAGTTAATATTGTCACTATAAAATAAAAATAAAATGTTTACCCCATTTTAAGCATGAGGAATTTATATGATTACAGTGAATTCCACTTTGGAAAATTAGAAAATTTCCGATTATTAAAGAAAACCATTAATTATGAAAGTCTAATTAGCTTTCTCTTTCTGACTTGATATGGACCACCTAATACCTCATGCATTCGACCCACTTAAAGGGAGCATGTCCAGCCCAGCCTCGTTCTTGTTTTGGATCAAAGCCAACCACAAAAGGCCCTTTCTAATTATAAGTCAAAATAAAAATAAATAAATAAACAATTCCAAAATTCCAAAAAAAAATCGATTATTTTAGGTGACTTTTTCTAAAATTGGGATGGTGGAGTCAACTGGCCAATGTACGCAAGAGCTTCAAATCACGCAAGCTCTAATGACAACTAAAACGATGGTTTTGGCGCAATCCAGTCTTGTAACTCAAGAGCAGCCAGCCAGTCTGGAGCTGAACACCATGAGGCTTGACCTTCATTGAATGCGCGATAATGAATTCCGCCTCGACAGGGATAGGCGTGTCCCGAAAAACAATCCCGCCTCGGCAAATTGGCAATTTGCATCTGTTTTGGGGGACAAATTGGCATTTTTACTAGGATGAAAATGGAAAAGAGGAATGAACCTTTTGACTTAGCATGAAGAAGGCGAGAAATCAATTCAAAAGAACATATGATCAAAAGGAAAGAAGTTCTTGAAAACCCCAACCATATTTTTAAGTAAAGATTATTTTAAAATGTTATAATAGTTACATATTAAACCACGTCCACATCTATCGACTTAAACTTTTTGACCACTTGAAAATGGTTTTGCAAAATTTTCCGAAGTGCCACTTAATGAGGGCTTTTCAAATCTCTAGACGTCGCCCGAGAACAAATGAATATGTGCCGCGTCACATCTTCTATGCAAAGATTGACCCCATCTATCGTGTATTACCATAGAAACGAGCATATGTTAATACTTTTCTGTAATTAATTAGGAAGGCGTAACGAAAGGTTAATTAAAATTTTGGTCCGGTCGTAGGCGAGAATAGACAGGCTCAGCTAGCAAACAGACTTGGGATCTTGGGTGACCGATCGACGAGGGAACTTTGATGTCAAAGTGAGCCGAAACCGAAAGTGACAACAACAATCGACGGACCCGCAAATACATATGGCAAACCAAAAATCAAAGTCTAATAATAATTAGTTAAGAAAAATCCGAAAAAAGTATAAATAAATAAATAAATAATTGTTAGAAAGTGAGGTGGCAACCTAACCGTTGACCAATTCATTTTGTAATAAAGGAGGAGTGCAAGGAGGACACGCCTGTCCGTTGACTATTCTTTGTTGGTATGCGCTGCTCCATTAGAACCCTCGAAAAGATAAAGGACCACGAAATCCGAATTGAAGGACAGGACACCAATTTGGAAATTAAAAAAAGAAAAATGGAAACTATGAACAGATGGTTCTTTTCATCAGGAGCCGCTGCAAAATGAGATAGTGTATTCAATCATCAACAGCTATTTGCAGTGAAAAGAGGGGAAAACACTGGATTTCCTCCGGCGATTTGATCCGGCGACTCGGAATCTGAATCCTTCTTTACCGGTGCGGCGTACGTAGTTATGATGCTAACCCGGATCTCCGGAGAAAAAAGATGGAATGGAATGAATCTAATCCCGAACTATTTTTACACTGTTGTTAACAGTAAGAATGAAAAATTTTGTTTCCCCACCTCCTATACCAAATTACAACCGATGTTTACAACATCTCCCCTCCCTTTCCTAATCGACCCGGAATTCCCTGGGGTTTTTTTTTTCCGGGGGTTCAAACCTCGGCACACCGCATGGGCGCGTACCCGAGCCGTGACTTCTTGGTGTCGTACAGGACGTGGAAGTTCTGCTGCTGGTAGTTCCCGATGATCGATAGTGCGGACCGGGGCGTCCCTAGGATCGCCAGGCACACCAGCTCGCCCGGCACCAGCGGGATGAAGTAGTTCTCGACGGGGAAGTTCCACACTGCCCCATCGGCGAACATGATCCCAAACTCGGGGAATTCGGCCCTCTCGACCCCTGAAATGTTGTAACAAGGGTGTAGGATCTCAATGTCCTGGACCAGAGGGTAGCCTTTGACCTTGTCCAGGAATGCCTGTTTGATCACCTCATAGGCAGGATCTGCAAAGTAGCTGAGTGTTGTGCCGGAGTCGATGATTGTGCCGCCTGAGCCATCTGATCCTAGAGCCCATGTCTCTTCGGGGATCTTCAGGATTTCGCCTCCGACGACTATCGATTTGATCTGGACATAGTAAAATGTATCGGTCGGATTATCTCGGCCGCCCACAAAGGAAGTGTAGTTCAGATTGGGGTGGCTTAGGAGGCTTCGGTCCTCGCCGAAGATGAGCTTACTGCTCACGCTCGTGTCGCTGTTCCGGTCCACGAGGCAGTAGGAGAAGGAGTGGCCATAGAGGGACCGGAGCTGCGAGGAGAAGGAGAGCGGGCCCCGCCCAAGCCCGAGCAGCCCTGCTGCCCCGTGGAAGAGCCCCCGGTTCCAGTGGCCGCACCCGAACATCACGTCCTCCACCTTGCGGTACTCAGATTTCCCCGCAGGCGAGGTGAGATTGACTGTGAAAGTCTCGAGCGCGAAGTCGCCGGTCGTGTTCGAACTGTCGCCGTACCAATAGAAGTAAGGGCAGGTCTGGGAATCGGAGTTGCACGGCAGCGGCGGGTCCGGCGAGGAGACCAGATGGCAACGGGGGTCGCGGCAGCTTATGTTGCGAAAGGAAGTGGAGTCACTGGGATCGTAATGGGGCCCGTTCTGCTCGAAGCAGTCGTAGCAGGGAACGCATTGGATCCAATTGAGGTCACTGCCGGTGTCCAGAATCAACGAGAAGTGTTTAGGAGGAGTGCCGATGAACACGTCCATGAAGTACTCACCGGAGCCCTGGCTCACGCCAGACGCCAAAGTCGCCATTAGCCGGCCCGAGAGCCCGCCTGCGTTGGCCTCCTGCGACGGGGCGGGAGCGGGCGATGGGTCGGCCGCATCGACGACGACCTTCCTCGGCCACCTCTGCTTCGTCGTCGCCTTGTCCTGCTTCAGCCTCATGATGGTGTTCTGGTTCTTCTTCTCTGTGACCCTCCGGTGCAGAGTGTGAATTCTGCTCAAGTCCCACATCTTGAACTCCTCCGCAGACTCTCGCGGCTCTGTCCCGCGGCCGCCCCCCCTCGGCCGGTGCTTCAGGTGGAGCTTGACCGTCTCTCGGTGCTGTAGCGGTTCCGATTCGAGCCGCGCAGAAGAAGCTCGATCGCCGTCGATTTCTCCACTCACCTCGCCATCATCACGATCATCGTCCTCTTCATCTTCTTCAGCGGTCAAAGCCTGCATAAAGGACGAGGACGACTCCGAGTCTTTCGGCTTCTCAGAGGACGAGAGGCCGCAACCAGAGCTCGCTGAAGCGGACACGGCATTGAAGCTCGTGTGATGGGGCAATTCGATCCCGGCGAGCGTGGAGACATTTGAATTCGGGCTCTTGTGGCCGTGTATCGCAGAGATTGATCGAGAGAAGCAAGCGATCGTGACCAGAAAGAACAACAACGAGGACGAAACTTCAGATGCCATGGCGTTGACCCCTTCCTCCCGATCGAGCACGGAGAGAAGTCCTACGCAACCACCATAGAATCAAGAAAGCAGAGCTCCAGAAAGGAGAAAAGCTCAAAACTTTCAGCCCAATACGAGTCGGAAACTCGAAACCCACCAGAGATTTCTCGAGAAATCAAGCGAAAAACCAGCTGATTCAACGAGGGGTTCGAGGGAGGATGGAGGAGGATGAGCAGAACCAAAACGTTGAAAAGGGAAAGGAGAGATGGGAATGTATATAAAGGAGCAAGAGCGAAGGAAAACGAAAGAGCGAAGCGTGAAGGAGAGGAGTCGGGGTTGAATCGATAGTAAAGACTTTGAATTTCTGGGGCTCGCTCTCAGTAGTCACCCCCCCCACCAGCCACCCCACACACGCGGTTTCCCAGTCTTGTGCTGTGTGTGACGCGACTATTCAATGAGGGAAGAAGAAAACAAGCGAATAAATAAAATAACTCTAGAGAGAGAAAGAGAGACAGAGACAGAGACTATGGTTTGAAGTCTTAAAGCAAGAACCTTTATTCAGCTGCTCTCTCTCTTCTTCCTCTCTCTTTCCGTCATTGGCTTTCCACATTCACACGCCCATCTCTCTCTCTCTCTCTCTCTCTTTACAGTTACAGGAGGGAGGAGCTGAAGCTGGCTGGAGAGCCTGCAAAGTGCGGACTTTCTCTCTCTAGGGGTGGGCTTACGAGGGAGAGAGAGGGAGTGGGGGGTGGGTTTTACCCGGAAAAAGCGAAGGCTCTGCTGGTCTAAGCGGTAGAGAGATTTGACCTCGTTTTCGGTCTCCTCTAATCCCTTCTTTCAAGCACGAGAATGAGAACTTTCCCATGTTGCGACGCGCTTCTCAAGATGTAAATGAACAACCACCTCCACCCCACCCCCCNNNCCCCCCCCCCCCCCCCCCCCCCCCCCCAATATTCTTGTTTAGTTCTACTTCTAATTAAAATATCTCCCCTCTCGCTCATTCTAATTCATGTCTTCCCTTTTTTAGGGCAGAGAAAAAAAAGAAAGGATTTGTTTTGTAAAAACCTCGGGTTATTTGCAAGATGCCTCGGATCTTTGCTTCGATTAATCGGTGTTTTCGAAATCATGACGTCGAATGATATGCTAGATGGTATGCGGTCGAACTAGGAAAGAAGAACGGGCCAAGAAATGAAAGTTGGGCGAGTACTCGGTCGAACGGGCTTGATTGGCCGGTACAGTGCGGATGTCGAAACGGTCATATCGAGTAAGAGGTCGAGTAGTGTGCTCCATGCTTTGGGAAGTGCGGATCTTGAGTTCCGCCGTTGTGTAGCACACCCTATCATGGTAGTCGTGTCAAATGACACAAATGGCCTCATTTTAATCGGACTTTATTAGATATGTCGAAGTTATCTCAAGATATTACTTGATCGAAACACGAAATCAACAAAAAAACAGAAGCGGCTACAAGTAAGGTAATCAATTACGATGATGGATTTACGCAAGAGAAATTTCATTCACCTGACAATATATGCGATAGAAAATGAGAGACGGTGCGAGTTTGCATCAAACTAGAAAATAACAATAAATTATCCCTAGTTTTGAGAAAAATCACATTCGAGTTCGATGAGATGGACCAAGGAGGGTGGAATGGTTCAACTGTATACCACATTGTCAAATTCAGATTCAGGACATGACTATAAACCGGTTTGAGGAACAATTTGATTGCAATAAGATAATTATCCTTAAAGAATTTTCGATGGAGATTAATCCGGATTTGACTTGGCCGTAAATGAATATCCATAGATGTGTGTTGCCGCGAAATTGTCTCGAGGGAACAAACGTAGAGACAAGGTGTGAGAACATGGCTAGGGCAAACTCCCCCTTTAGCGGGTGGTGCTCTCTCCCTACAAAGAAAGGTGCTAGGGATCAAATTGCACAGAAGCAGCCAAAGTTTTCTTAATTGTCATAATTAATTTAATATTTATGTATGGCTTCTTTCTTTTTCATTTAATTTAATTTAATTTCTTTTCTTTTGCCCTTTTTGGGTGGCATCTGGGTTCATCAACGACGCGAGGCCCACGCGCGTGAATCTTCGGTTTTCCAATTTTCCATATTCAACCAATGACTGAAGCTAAGACCTCTAACTCTCTATAGTCCATACACGGATCCAAAAGGTTGAACACGACATGAGGTGGGGTGGTCGATTTGATTCTACTGGAATTTTCGGGTTGAATGGCGACTCCTATAGACATTAGGAGAGGAAATCGAGCTTAGCGAATTCGGATAATTGAATCGCTCAACGACGGAATAAGGATTTCTAAATGACGACCATCACAACCACACTAGTGATGTAAAAATTTGAATAGCAAATGACGCTCGACGCTCGGTTGCCTCAACGTCGTCACGTTACGGTCAAATAAGTTGATGCTTAACAAGTATCTTGGGGCACTTGTTAACGAGACGTTCGTTGGAATTCAAAATCAATGTGCAATCTACCAAAAGTTTCTATGCTCAATATGTCCAATTAGAGGTGATCGATTCTTGGTCCGATCCAATCCCACTAAGGAAATAGGAATCGGACCACTTGGTCTTGGAATCCGACTAGTCTTGTTCGATTCTTGAGTGGTCCAATGGACAGGTGGCCTGCCTCTTTCTTTTTTTTTTGTAGTTATATTCTTTCGTTAAATCGCATTGTTTTCCCAAATCTCTTCATAAGCGAAGTTTTCATTGGCGATGAAGGTTTTTTTTTTTTTTTTCAGAATGGGAGTAGGGCTTTTTCGGATTTGTAAGAAATAAAAAAAAAATTAAAAAAAAGGTCCAGTCCGGTTCACCCCTAGAATTGGACCAGAATTCATTGGTTCAACTTTTATAGAATTGGAAATCGGACTGGTGACCCCGGGAACCACCCAGTACGGCTGGTCCAGTCCAATCAAGGCGGTTCCCAGTCCGATCGATTCCTTTTGCTCACCCCTAATCCAAATCGAGATTGGTCCTTTCACATGAGTGGATAATATTTGGTATGCTATTACGGGTCTTAAGGAGGGGTGTGAATTGTGGGACAAGAAAAGGAACGAGACCCGACCAACGCTTGTCGTCCTAATCCTAGAGAGGTCGGTCAATCGTTTGCCTTTCGTCCGCAACGAGTCGGTTTGAGTGCGGCTTTGCTTCGATGCTTTTCGTCGATCCTTGGTTTGAATCGGGTTCCTACGACAGGTTTGAATGGACTATTTCCAAGGAGAGAGCCACGGATACGCACCGTCCTTTCGAACATTCATGACATATTTAGCAAATGAAAGGAAACAAGCATACATGTGTAGTGATCTGAAATTAAAGGGAAAATCACAACATGTACAGTCATCTCGAAATGACAAAAATGACTTCATGCTGGGTGAAAATTTCAACAAACGGCATAGAATCCCCAACGGTCTCTCATCTCTCTCTTTGCGATCGCGGCTTGATTCACGACCCGAGTAGAGTCCACGACCGTAGGAGGTCTTGGATTCGTGGTCGCCTAATGATATCTAGGGTCACAAGCTCAAGTTGTGTGCATGCTCATGTGTGTGTGTGAGAGAGAGAGCAAGGCCTCGACAATCATGAATGGGTAGAGAAAGAAAGAGACATAGGCCTTCGAGGGGGGCGGCACAAGCGTTGGCGGTGGTGATTGGGTCGGGTCACGATGACTTGGGGAGGGGTGATGACGGCAACGACGATCACTGATGGAGCTGGAAGAGCTGCTGGGGGGAACGAGGAAGAAGAAGTACAAAGTAAGAAAAGGAGGAAAAAATAAAACAAGCAAAAAAAAAAAAAATCTTGTTGAAATCCAATGTGCTTATGTACCCCTTTCAATAGAATAAATTTAATTTACCTTTAAATTTAGAGGATCTCAATCTCCGTTAAAGTTATGTATGGAGCATAGATTCATTAAGTGAGATTGACTAGTAAACAAATTGTTGAGCCAATCAATCTCGGCAATTCAAATAAAGTAATTATGCAATACCTTTTCGTCGAAGTTTTTTTTTTGTCCGATCCTATCATATTACTATTTTACAAGTCATTATATGTATTATGTGATGTGCGCAAGTTGCAAAACCTCGCTTCCTTGCTCACATGTCCTCATGCCCAACCCCTCTTGAGAATGTGGGAAATCGAACTAGCCACCTCCCCTTTTTGCCGATGTTGAAATGGCACACATGTAAGACTCAACTCTCGTGCTAAGAAGCCATTTCAAAGCATAAATAATTAATGCGTACGTATTGAATGAGCAACTCAGGAAGAGATTTCAGATTGAATTGAGATCAGTACACTAAATGCGATCCCAGGCTAGCGGAATTGCAATAAATTCGGCAGAAATATCTCTAAATGTCTGCCTCCAATAATGAAGTCGGTGGGTCGAGGAACAAGCAAAGTCGGCGGACCGAAGTCGAACCGGTCTTAAGGTTCAACCATTTGACTCCCGAGTAGCACGATTAGGGTTTGGTGGAAACTTCCATGGATCGTCTTATAAATGAAATGGTCTTTTATTTTATTTTTTTAGGGCACATCTCAATTTGGTCATTTATAATATAACCACGCCAATTAGATCTATTGTCCCAACCTGCAATTCATCTTCTTTCTTTTTCCAGTCAAAGTATACTCAAGATTAGTTTCATATCCGTGCAACGCGTGATTTTTTTTTTATTTGGTATTTTAGTATACATTGTTCATAAATTGTATTCTATTTCATGTGAATATTCCTCCTTTGAACGGAATAAAGAAGTAATTCTTAGGTCGTATTGAATATTAGTTTAAAATAGATAGACTTGACGACACGGTTACAAAATTTCTAATTATTGTGGTCATATAATATTGGGAAATTTCATAATGTAATCAACAGCATTATTACGAAAATGAGAGAAAATAATAAAAATCCTTTAAGGAAATATTTAATAGAAAGAATTAAAAAAATGTTAGGGTACTTAATAATTGCTAATTTGCAACATTATAATTCATAAAGCCAATGCTTTTATTAGTCACGCAACATTCATCGTATTTGATGAGGCAAGTACGAATTCTAGTTGAAAACAAAATAAGTGGCGGGTCCAAGAAAAGCACTCATTGTAAGGAAAATAAATAATATTTTACGATTTCATGTGCCGCTCTCAGATACAATTATTTAAAAAAAAAAAGAGTTTGTTATTATATATTTGCACAGAGAAGAGCGACATTTTATAATTACCTAGAAAAAAGGTTAGCATGTCTTATTCGGATAGTAAAGAAACATTTTTCTTAAAACCCGTTCGATATGCTTCCAAAGCGTTGCACAATAAGTGAGAAGCCACCGCTATATAAATATATATTTATACATAATATTTATTCCTTCTTTTAAACAAGTGCTGATGAATCCAAATCTATACGACATTGGTCACAATGAACAAGGAATTTAATTGTAGGGTTAGTTCACGACTTCTCGGACATTACCTGAAATGAAGGGTACTCCAACATCAAAATTGAATGTTGACACTTTCAAAGTTCTCCCTTCCATGGCCTAACGGAACTATAATGGATCTTTTTCAAGAACCGATTAGTAATGGCAATCTTTCGATACGTTACACATCATAGATATAATCTTCCTGAGATTAGCCCTAAAAAGAAAATCGATTCTAATGGGTCCATTTATCACCCATCGATTTCGTCGAATATTGTTTGGATACACAATCGCAAACGCTAACGGTGTAAAATAGAAGTGTATCGATACTACAATTTCCATAGAAATGTGTGTTGTTAGAGAGAGAGAGAGAGACGTAGAGGTTTGTAGCAGACAAACATGCCGTTGCCGCCATATTAACTTGTAATTTTGTCTACTATTCTTGCTAGACTTTAACAAGATTCATGAATAATTTAATCTGGTTTTATTTGGACCACAAGGCTTCCTAGGGTTCTGTTGACTCCGACGCATGTTTAGAAAAAAATGTCGCCCATTGCTTTCCATGCCGTGCCATGTGATGCGCACCTCATTTTGATGAAAAACCCCAAATAACATGCAAAGAGACCCTTGCTTGCTCTAACTTTGACACGTTCTAAACTCGATTTCACTCCCTGTCGTCGCGTTCATACCTAGCAGCTCGAGAAGTTAGGGTTTCATGTTCGCTTTAAGTGAAAACCACCTTGAGAGAGCCCTAAAATTTGTGAAAAAGGGAAGGAATTATCGGCGACAGTCGTTGCAGATAGATATGCCTAACATGATATAAGCTGGCGGCGACGTGTCGAATGCTCAAACTCGAATGTCGACGGCTTTTTATGATACGTAACACGTACGAAATCTCGTCTTCGCTTGTTGTGATACGTAAGTTGGTACGAATCTTGTCTTTGCTTGTTGTCTCATGTGTTTAACAGTTGAGCGATATGACACGAACGAGATTAGGTGGGTGGCGTTGCGGGTGTGGCGTTTGCCAACACGCAATCCATGAAAGCCTAGGCATTGCTGAGTAAGTTCTTTGCTTGGAGAAAGGTAAAAAGGTTTTGGAGGACGAGATGCGTGACGAGGATTCCCATTGGCAATTTCGTCTTCTAGCAACTATAATGCGTCTACCCATTATTGTTCGCAATATCTTTATTTATTTAGTTCACTTTAATTAGTATTGTTAATATCATGAGAAAATGAAAAAATTATCGAAAAAAAAAGTTTAAATCTATAGTACGACGGCCAATTCAGTTCTAAACCTTTTAATTTTGCTAATTCAATCATAAACCTTTCGACGATTTGCTAATTTAGTCCTAAACTTTTCAATTGCGCCAATTCAATCCTAAATTTTTTAAAGATTTGTCAATTTAATCTTAAACATCTTGACAATTTGTCAATATAGTCATTTCGGTTAATTATCTAAATAATAGACCTATGACTGAATTGGCTGTCGTACAATAGGTTTAAAATTTTTTGGACAATTTTTTCATGAGAAAAGCTAATCCATTGAAAATTGTGAAAGATTTAATCATTGTATTAAGGACATTCTTTAGCAAAATCTCTTTGATTGGTTTGGCAACAATTGCTTGCATCTCTCCTCGTGTCCCATCCATAGTCAATGTCAAATCACGATGTCATGCGTGCATGGACTTTGGGAATGCATATTGCTAAGATAGGCCGAACTCTTTCATTCTTCGGCCATTTTCTAGGTCTCCTTTGGACTTGACCAATTGACTATGGAATTAGGGACGACGGTCGTTTTATATTTACGTGCTTCACCATCTCTTTTGTCTTGACAAAATCGCACGAAATATGACTAACGACGCTCTATTTTCAATCCTACGCAAGAGAATTAATCGCTATTGGCTTCTGTTAACACCAAAAAAGTCCAAGCGATGTAGTCGATAGTGTGATCAATAGCGGAACTGGTCGATAAGAATGCCTAATCTTGGTCGACAAAGATGTCAACAAAAGAAGGGGTTAAGTGTTGGTGCGAAGAGTCATGGAATGAAGTAGACCAACTCGTTTGATGAAGAGGAGCTCAAAATGTAATCACCAAGCAATGGGATCAATGTAACTATCAAAGAAGTGGAGGTAACGTAACTGTCTAATAAGTGGAGTCGACGATCTCGCAGGTTGTAAGTATTTGTAAACAAATGTAGCTGAATAATAGGTGTCATGGAGAGCATGTTTATTTTTCTTATTTACCGTTTATGTAACCATCAGATTGTAAATTGTAATATGTATAAAAGTCCACCAATCTATCCAAAAAAAGAACAAATTGTTGTTCATCTTTACTTTCATTGAATTTTACATTTTCAGTACCTTTTACATTACTGGTGATGATTGTTGGGTTTTACTAGCATAATAGTTTTTATCTACCGTGAAAGTAATAACATATTGTAAGTCACAAATTCTTAAATGAGCGATCCATAACAATTTATAAGTATCTATTATTTGTTTTTATCATGACGCATAATAGACTGTTATTCTCATAGTAGATTAAGAACAGTCATTTAATCTTTTCTTGACCATTGTTCCCAATTTTCGTACCTTTAATTTTTTTCACTATCTATATTTCCTATCCAAGAATCAATGAAGAGCTTTGATCATATCGATTGATTCATATTTGGAAAGGTGTTTCACCCTTTGCGGTGGAACGGTTTCTAAACATTTCAAGATTAAATCTAAGGGGGATAATAACACAAATAATTCTTGAACTTTGGTTCAATGTGCAATGCGATCCATGAACTTTTATTTTGTTCAATGTGATCCCTCAACTTTAGCCTAATGTGCAATGTGGTCCCTGAACTTTCAATTTATTCAATGTGGTCCATAAACTTTTGGTACATGTTCAAGTTAATTCCTGGACTATATGAAAATATTCAATATTATCATTTCATTAATTCAAATTCAAGGACAACATTAAACATTTTTTTATAGTCTAGAAACTAAATTGAACATGTATCAAAAGTTCAGGAACCACATTGAATAGATTAAAAGTTCAGGAACCACATTGAATAGATTGAAAGTTCAAGAACCACATTATACATTGCGCTCAAGTTTATGAAACCACATTAAACAAAATAAAAATTTAGAGACCACGTTGCACGTTAGGCCAAAGTTTAGAGGCTATTTATGTCATTTTCCCTATTTAAAGGACAACCTCAGCCTTTCTTCGTAATTACGAGCAAAATCAGCGACCCGATCCCCTTTCATATTTCTAAATGAGCCCCCAAAATTCTATCTATTTGCAGATTGCCATCCTCACCGTCCACGTTGAGCTTGAACCGGTTGGTATTTGGGTTCTTCCAAATCACTGTCGCTCTAGCTTTTTCCTTTTACTTGTCAGCCTCATATGTCTAGCTGCGAATAAGCTCCAAGCTTTGACGAGACACTGATCAAATCAACAACATTAGCATCAGCAGTAACAGCATCAGAAGGATCGAAAAACAAAATTATTATTTCAAAGGAATATTTGGGTTAGCATATTGTTTTGACAAACGCCAAAGCTTGGACAGGTGAAACGATCTAGGTAAAATATAAATTGCGGAAATAAAACCTGCACACGGCGGACTTACATGGTTCGCCAGTGTGACTAGTCTGTGAGGAAAAGATCGACAAGACTGTTCCACTGTAATCGGCAAAGATGAGATTGCAATCGCTCGATCGCGCTCGCTTGATCTTTCGAATTGTTTACAAGAGCTTGTAGACCCCCGGTACGCCGGTTCCAGAAAGGCATGCCCTATTTGTAAATATGTACTCATAAAAATTGAAAAATCACTGACGAGAGGCCCGGCCCATCAAGAGCTGGCCCAATCCATTTCCCTTGGGCCGTCGACCCCAAGCTTCCTCGGTCATGGGGCCTTCGGACATTCCGTCGAACACTTCGCGGGGCGCACTCGTGAATCGCGATTCCCCCCCCGGCCGCCGTCGATCCTTCGTCGTCCAGCTCGCACGTCGCTCCTCTACGCGCTGAGAGCTTCTCTGTGAATGCGTAGTAAAGCGCGGCGCTTGTTGCAGAACCTTCGCGGGCGCCTCTTCTCCTCCCAAAACCCTGCTCCTCAGGTATTATCTCCGTTCCTTTCGAATGCCTTTTGCTTCTATCTTCAATGCTTGCTTTTGATCTGATGTTGCCGCGAACGCGTCCCTTTGTGTGCGGTGTAGATGGATCAGTCGGAGCGGTACTGCTTCAACCCCGTTCT
Source organism: Metrosideros polymorpha var. glaberrima (assembly GCA_001662345.2). Lineage (NCBI taxonomy): Eukaryota > Viridiplantae > Streptophyta > Magnoliopsida > Myrtales > Myrtaceae > Metrosideros > Metrosideros polymorpha. The sequence goes on from BCNH02000011.1 coordinate 6,474,883, forward strand.
GAAATGGAACCCTCGAGTGGAGGAGTACTTCGTCGAGGCTTACGGGGCCGAGCACTTCGCTCGCATTTCCAGAGCTCTAACGTAAGCTTCGAGCTCAAGCTTCTCGGTCCTTTCGTTTCCTTCTTCTCTTAGTAAGATTGTCCTTCTGGAGTTCACTTTTCCAATTCTAAAGTGATAGAAAATGGGTTATTGATGCTTGAGAAGATGACTTTGCTTTGACTGCATTACATACATTTAACACTATCTGATACTAGTTCTTTCAATTTTCTGGAGCTTGCTTTCACATTGTCGTTTCCCTTGATCAGGCGTCCGTCGTGCTATTCATGCATCCGTGTGAACAAGCTCAAGTCGACAAGCGATGCTGTCATCGACAAATTGCATGCCATTGCTGAGGAAGCAGGTCTTGGAGGCTCAACCGACGACATGATTTCGCAAGGAACTCATGCCGTCGTTGATTGTGATAAGCCGCCCCAGCAAAATGGTGCGTTAACTAATGCCAATGGGGATAAATGTACGGAAGGACAGTGTAAGAAAGTCTTGGGGTCGTTAGGAGATTCGGTTGATCCGAAAAAAGAAGGTTTACGCAGTAGTTTGATTTCTAAATGTAGCATACCTGGCTTAGATTATGTAGTCTTCATCAGAGGGTCAGGACCACATAATATTGACTATGGTTATGCTTTCGGCAAACCTCCAAAGGAAGTCATGGTCAGTAGGAAATGTGCAGAGGCTGTGCTCCGGGGTGCTCAGGTGCTCTTTTCTGAAGTGATTTAAGCATTCATAAGGGAAGCATACCTGCTTCTTGATTCTTAATTCGTTTCCTCGTGATAGTGTATGTTTAGGTGTATGTTCCAGGTGCATTGGCTTGCAGCGCTCATGTCGAGAAAGGTGATGTGGTTGCAGTTTCTGTGGCAGTGGAGCAGCCATGTCCTGATGGTGGATGGAGTGTCAATATGACCCGTGGGACTGTTCTACAGGGATTTCAGACAGGCAAGTGGGACTATTTCAATATTCAGTCAACAATTTCACAGAGCTATTTTTTTATTAACTGATATTGTCGATTGGCAATTATTGCGAGAAACTATTGGATTGTCTATTGGCTGTTATATAGACTTGAAGTCATGTTTCTAAGACATGTTTTACGTCCTGATAGTTGGTGGATTACTCAGAAGAGTTGCTCTCTGTGAGGGCAAGAGAATGTTGCTCTCCTTGAGGACGTAAAACATGTCTTAGAAACATGACTTTAACCAAGAGAATGAGTCATCTACTTTTGTCTTTATAGACAATTAATTGTTAGCCTTAGCACATCTCACATGTCGTCTGCATAAACAAACTAGAAGTTTATGAACAAAAGTAGTCCTTGTTTCTTACAAGAATAAATCTTTCTGAAATAGAATAGATAATCAAGGTCTAGACTTATCAAGAATATAGTTAAATATAGTCTGATACTTTTATGTTGTATCTTGTTTATTGACTATTTGCAATTGATATTTGTAGCTTATTCTCTAGTAGTATCTGTTCATTCTGGAGTTTGCTGGTCTCAGAAATAGGACAAATTTTCTAAAATTTCACGTTTCAATTATAGGTAATATGGTGAGGTAACTGCTTTTGGTTCTTTACATAGATTACCCTACTGCTCATGATGGTAAATAGCGAGAAATAGATAAGGGAGGGGCTCGTCGGGAACTGAATTCATGTCTCCATTTTCTACCACTTTATCCTTCAATCTAGTCTCATAATGATAATTATTAAATTACGATCAATTAAGTACTTAAAGGGTGTCCCTACATTAGTTTGGGAAAATATCCTAGCTAAGCATGGAGATAATTTCAGTTAGAATCCGAATTTAAGGAAGGCGTCTGCGCAGTGCATCTTTAGTCATCTTCATTGTACATTTTCTGTTGCAGTGTACTCTTTCATAAATGGGCCACTTACTTTGAAAGAAAACTGCTTTACATTACAAGTCTTGTCAAGGGGGGTCAAGTGTTAAACCTATGGCCTTCCACCCAGAGAAGATATCCTGCTATGAGGAAGATGTGGTTTATGCTCAAGTATCCCGATGTTTATATAAATAGTGAAATCTTTCTCACCTGACAGGGAGCAGTGCATATTCTGCTTTTCTCTTTGCATGGATTGAATATCCTTGTTGAATTTGTAATTATCTGATTATGCTATGTCTGGGATTGTTAGTCATACACACATTTATGATTGCAGATCCTCTCTACAACGAAAGAAATGGCATGTATATTGGTCAAGGAATAACGATGATGTCAAGGGCAGGCATCTTCCGTGCCTCTGAAGGAGTAGCTGTTGATATGAAAAACCAAGTCTATAGACTGCCTTCTTTTAATGGTATCCTTCAATTCTCCTCCTTGGGGAGATGACACTAACGTACATAGTCCATGCACATTACTTCAGAAGGACAACATTTTGTTTCTTCCTTTTCCATAAGTTGCTTGTCACAAAATTGCTTTGACACCTGTATCCTTTTTCAGTTATTTTCAGTCGAACTAGTCCAGTCATCTGCTAAAAGATCTTGTGAGCCCTTTTCAACTGATACCTATGATTCCAACCGTTGTTTGCCTGCATTTTCTGTTATTGGCACTAGGATTGAAGATGGTTAAAGTCCCTTTTCTTGAGACATCAGTTGTCAATTATGTTGCTTTGGTAGGAAAAGTCTTCAAGACTAAAGCTTCTTGGCCATTTTTGCATCGAGTGCTTAGTTATCCATTTCCTGAATGAATTAGCCGTAGTAATTGATAGTGGTGGGCTGATGGATCAAGATACAGCAAATTGATAATTTGTGGAGCCATGGAGGACGCATGGCTGATTTTGGAAGCATTCTTCTTTGCATGATTTTAACCAAATCTGTAATTCTATATTCTTATAGAATTCTTTGGGTTGACTGTACAAAAGATAACTTACTTGGTGGCATGGTTTTCCTCACATACAATATCTCATTCTGGTCATCAAAACCTGTATTAACGCTTGTATTGCAGTAATCTACCTGACAAGGAAGGGTTTATTTCTCAACTTTCAGCAGCCAATCTACTATTATCTTGGAGACATTTGATCTTGCTTGACAGACTTACTTTCTTCATATAGCTCATGGTTCTGGACAATGTGTTCGTAAAGCTAAAGCTCCTAACTTCTTCCTTTTTGGCCTCCAGATGTGCTCCAAGGGGAGATATTTCTTCAAAACCTGCCAAGTATCGTCACCACCCATGCCCTAGGTAACTTTATTTCTCACAAACTACTTTGCATCAATAGAAACGGACCAGTTTAAGATTAGTAGATAGTGCTACTTGATTGGCATGATTTTGTTTCAACAATATTTGTTTTACCATGTACATGCATCTGAAATATTGTTGCTTGTAGATCCTCAAAAGGGTGAAAGGATTCTAGATATGTGTGCTGCACCTGGAGGAAAAACCACTGCAATAGCAATTCTTATGAAAGATGAAGGAGAGGTTGTTGCTGCTGATAGGTCTCATAATAAGGTGAATTTTTCCTGCTAATCTGCCTGCATGATGCCTTTTTATGCATAATAGAGTATGTCTCCAGAAAAAAGTGTTCAGTAAGAAAAGACAGCTAGAGAAGATCAAAGGTTTATTTTGGAACATTTGCTCTCATAAGATTGTACGTAGCATCCTTGAATTTGACTCAATTGTTTATTAATAGAACAATCATGGAGTCTTCTTGCACTGAAGAAAGTATGTGGCTCTGTAGATGGAAAATCATATTAGACCACTGTGAATTAATTTAAAAGCTTAATTTGGTAGACAAAACTCGTGCATTGTGCTGCATGACTAGACAAAACTTATCAAATTGCAATAGAAATGTGAGAGATTACATGGTTCAGTAACTTCAATTTTGACAAATCATGATTCATGTTCAGAGCGGTATCTGTTCCTTGATTGGCTGTGCTAAGCATATTTGTCACGTTTGACAGTTTTGGTTCACATTGTTGTCATGGCTAAGAGTCCTCTGCAATTGATTCTAGGTGCTGGATATTCAGAAATTGGCTGCTGAATTGGGCTTGAATAGTATAACCACATATAAGTTGGATGCTCTTAAATCTGTTTGCAAAAGTAATGAACTCAGTGCTGCCATCACATCCAATTCTGGTGATAGTTTTAAAAGAGACGCTACAAACGAGAACTCCAGCACAGCAGAATCTCAGATAGAAAAGGTGCAAGCGGATGATATTGCTGGAGTAAGAATGAGGGATGTCTGCAATGTCAATGGTAGGTAGATCCTGCTTTCCAATGTAGTCAACATTCTTCTGTATGAATTCTATTATGTCACAAATAATATCAGATAACACTTAGTATGATCATTGCATTGAGTCTGAATTTCGGGGTTTGATGATTGAGTTTGGATGTACTATATGGGATGTAGTCTGAAAATTCCAGTGACTTGTGTTGAATATAAATGAACTAAGTTTCTTTGGGTGCATTGGTTGGAACCAATAGATTTTCTGAGGATTTCAAGTTTTTAGAAGTTCTTGGAGTTGAACCTTAAGCAAAGGAGCTATACTGAATGCTTATTTTCTCTATACTACGTCTGGATATTACAGGCTGGAATTCTGTCCTTCAATTGTGGCAATATTGCCTACGTCCTCATTTCACATAAAATTTCACGTTCCTCGATATAACAGACTTGTGGAATAGTGTTGTTTACTTACCTGAGCTGTCTAGGTTGGAGGGATTTTCTTTGTCTTGTCTGAGATGTCTAGACAATTTAGCAGGGATTTCTTTTGAGATTGCTTGATATCATGTAAACAAATTGAAGTTGCCTTCTAACACATACTTCCTATTTGATTCCTGATGCAGAATTGTTTTCAGTCGAAAAGAAAGAGTTCAGTTCTTTGATTATTAAATCTTATTGAGCCTAGCTTTGACTTTGGCTTTTCAAATTTTTGCTGCCCGTGTTTTTCTCTTCAAGCCATGTAAGATCCAGGACTAGTTCTATTGACTGCATTCCCCCTGGGAAATGAGCAAATATCTGTCTCTCCTTATTATTATGGGATGTCAAATCTGTATATTCCTACTATAGCTTGTGGTTCTTAACTTTCCTCCAATGCATGTGATATGCATTCACTTTTCTTCTTAATTATATTCCAAGTTGTAATTAACAAAGCACCGATCTCTGATGTTGTGAATGTTATAGTTAGAAATGAGAAAAGCAATGAGAGAACTTATGCAAGCCGAGCTGACGTGAGGAAGAGTATGAGAAGAATGAGGAATGGGCCAGGAAGGAACCAGTGCAAGGGCACTAGGGTGGAGAGTTCCAAAGGTTTTCTACCTCACAGCTTTGATCGAGTTCTTCTTGATGCTCCATGTTCTGCTCTTGGCCTGAGACCGAGATTATTTTCTGGAGAGGTTAGACACTTGATGAATCGAATAACTTGATGTTAATTTGTTGATTGCATTCCCTAAGTTTAGTTTGCTGTAGAAATTCTTAGAATTGAGGACGACCAAGTAGTCAGTGTGGCCCGTGTACAGATCCACCATTTTGCACATCACTAGGTTCGGGACCAACAATAAGATCAACTCTACTCGATAACATAAGAAAGATTTCCTTCTTTAAGAAGTAATTGCTATCTTGCATATCTTGTCTGTGAACCCTTATTCTCTTTGAGAAAGATTTTAGTTGATCTTGTTTTCTCAAAGGGTGTTTCTTCCACCATAGAAGATGTGATAACATATTTGTTTCAATAGCAATTTCAATGATGAATGAAGTCCATTTTGTTCTGGTTGCATTCTTTGCTTATAATGTTGCTCTGTTCTTTTCTCCAGGAAACAATAGAATCTTTAAGAAACCATGCAAAGTATCAAAGACGAATGTTTGATCAGGCTGTTCAGTTAGCACGCCCTGGTGGAGTTATTGTATACTCAACGTTAGTATGCACAATCTACTCTCTGCAAGTTCTGCAGTATCATTTTTGAGACAATATATGTATGCCGTCAATGCAATGTGCAATCTTACAGTAAATGCATGTGACTGATCTTTACCGAGCATTTCATTGCCCATCCATATGAGAAATCTGCAATTGCACTTGATCTCACATTAGAAAGGTGTGGTACTGTGCAGTGGCATGTCGCACAAGCAGGCTTGAAATAGCATTTGCCTAGATAATAGCATCTACATCTCTTACAACAGCTGCCAAGTTAAGCATTGTTCTTTTCTGTTATCATGGGGTATAATTCATACCTCAGGAATTATATAACCATGTCAGGTTGCATGATTTATATGCATTCTAAGTTGTCGCTATTGGTCATGCAGTGTCATCCGCTTAATCTGGTCCTTTACCATTTCTAGGTCTTGAAAACTCGTGCATCTAAGCACTTGCATGATACTTGTCTTATAATGAGCTTGCATATCTACTGCTTCTATCATTAATTCAATGCCACCAAGTCGAGTTATTGCCGTGTGAAATTCCTATTGCTCTAAATCTTTTGCCTCAAACATCTGTGAAATTTACCATGGTGTTTATTTCTGGTTTGCTAGATGTACGATTAATCCCGGTGAAAATGAAGCACTGGTCCGGTATGGTTTGGACACTTACAAGTTCCTCTCTCTATCTCCTCAGGTTAAATTGTGCTGTTAAAGTTTTTTCACGCGTAATTATTTGGCCAGTATTTCATCATATTTGTAGTAAGAGAGAAAAAAGAACAAAAGATCTCATGGATACCTGCATTTGTGTTCGTTTCAGCATCCAAGAGTTGGAGGTCCAGGCCTTGTTGGTTCTTTTGAATATTCCGACGGATATATTGAGTATGTACTTTTGTCCAACCATATCCTTTTATAAAATACTTCCAGATCCTATTTCCAAGATGGTTGTTATATCATGTTCTGTTAAAGAATGAGATTGTCAGGTACACTTAGGCAAGACTGTAGATCTTGTAGCTGATCTTAGGATGGTCCATTGAATTAACAGAACATTGGTAGTCTTTGTGCTTCGAATCTCTCATGCTTTTGTCATTTCTACCTTTTCATAAATGTTGCTTGCTGAAGGTTTACCTTTGGCAATGCAAACGGTAAGCTGGTTAATTATCACACATTAGCCTTTATGTCCTTCCTACTATCATTGTTAGCAACGCTTACGGTGCTTGTCTGCAGGGAGTGGCTAAAACCAGGGGAAGAAGAACTTGTCCAGAGATTCGACCCGTCAGCTGCTCTCGATACAATTGGCTTTTTCATAGCCAAGTTTATTGTCAATAAGGAAACCTAAAGCTGGAGACAGCTGCAACTCGTGAGCTTCGATTATTGCAGACTCAACGGAGGATTGCTTGTTTCTTGCATCGTCTCTCTGTGGCTTGTGCGAGGCCATTCTAGACAGAACGAAAATTTGATACAAAGGAAAAATCGTAGGAGTGGGGCTATTATTTTTGCCCCTAGCCTGATGTCCACACTACACCCTAAACCGAGAAGGAACAACTTAATTGATTATGCCAAAGTATTAGAGCTAGGATATATCATGAGGCGAGGGTAATGTGTTTCCGAGGGAAGCGAAAAGAAATTAGAGAAAAAATAGCTACTTGCTCGTGTTAAATTAGATACTTTTACATGCTTTTGCCAATTTGCTTGATTGGCTTGTTGATTCTTGTTGATTTGATCGAATGAATGAGATCCGTTCTGTGCCACCGGTCTAATTGTCAAACCGCAAGTTCCCACTTCGGATTGCTCTATTGAAAGCTCGAAGAGGCTCGGCGAAATTTAGTACTGAGACTGCTTGTATCCACGATTAGTTGGATACATACCCGGTTGATTCTCCAAATATACGTGCAGCTTCGCGCACGCACAAGATAACAAAACGGGTCATAAGATAATTAAACTAGAATAATTGGAATCGCAACCCTTCGGCTAAGCGAGGTGTTTCGCTGGAACTAACTGGGTCGACGACGAGTTGGCCAACATCATGGAAGAAGGGGACAAAGAAAGAACTTTTGGCATGAGCCCCAACAACATTCCTAGAATCCTATCACCTGTCCTGTTCCACCAAAGACGCAGCTGGTGATATTTCTAACTGTTTTCCCATAAGCAACCGTAACCTATTTCCTCAGAGGCAATTCCATCGTAGAACTCCCAGTTACCATCTTCAACAACATAGTGAAACTCCATGGTCCCCACCATCTCATCCCCATACCAACCCATCTTCACTTCTTCACCTGGTAGCACCAGGTGCTCAAGCCAATCCAGGTCTTGGACCAGGACTCGTTCCTGCTCGGAGTTCGGGGCTTCCGAAACGGGGCTAGGATGGAGAACCTCCAGTGGCTGCACGACATACTCCACCCTATCGCAGCTGCTGCCTGTGGCTATGTCGTCCTTGTCGAGCTCCTCAAGTATCTCTCGTAGGAGCGCCCCATCGACTTCCGGTATCTCGAGCTCGGCGGCTTCCTCGTGGGGTTCGCTCCCGTGGGCAAAGCCCTCGGCGGAAGCCATGGCGAGGAGCGGAAAGGAGGGAGCTAGAAGGAGTAGAGGAAGGAGGGAGGAAGGGAGAGAAGTAGAAGGCGTTGAGTGTTGCAGCTTGGCAAATGCTCGATGCTTAGAAAGAACGGATAGGGGATGGTACCGCTTATGTAGTCTCATGGGTGCTAGGCCTCCTTGGCCAATCATTGGCCACCCATGTCTTGAACTACATCATCTTAGATCGCGATGAATTGTTACACTACATATGTAAGTAACAATATAAGAGTCCGAGATATGATTTTATGAAGAAATAAGTGCATTAGAAATCCTAAAACTTATCATGAAAGTACAATTAAATCCAAAAGCTTTTAAAAAGTGTAATCAAGTCATATAACTTGTTAAATTAATCTAATCAAGTTCTTTATTGATTGCACTTTTTGAAATTTTTAGGACTCGATTACACTTTCGTGACAAGTTTTAAGATTCGAATGCACTTTTTGAAAGTTTTAGGACTTGATTGTATATTTTGAAAGTCTTAAAATTCATTTGTACTTTCGTGATAAGGTTTAGATCTTTTAGTACACTTATTCATTTTATAAATTAATCCCATGAAAATTTTTAAATCTCCGGCAATGTTCCAATCAATAATGCCTGCAAACGTCTTGTTGACATCACTTGTCTTGAAGTCACGTTGTAAACACTTTATATTCCCAAGATATCAAAGATTAGTAAATGTGCACCAATTTCACACGGCATCAGATATTGGAACTTGCGAAACTTGCCTTTCGAACGTATGGAGCATATTACCTCAAGGGCAAATTACGCCAAAAATTTGAACAATTTGCATGGATTGCAATTGCAATCGAGTCTTAGACGGCTCAAAAAGCACAATCAATGGTTAACATGAGCGCCAGTGACACCCCACCATTAGAAAATGGGATCTTTCATCACATAAAGTTCAAAGAATTTGTCTAATCAATCCTATGTCAATTCAGTCATAAATTTTAAAAACGAACATAAGTATTTTGATTGCCAAATAAGAGGGAAAAATTGTCAAAAATAGTCATAAACATATTGCATTTCTACCAATTCAGTTCTAAACCTTTTAAGTTTACCAATTAAGTCTTAAATATTTTACATTTGTGCCGATTCAGTCCTTTTGACCAATTAGCGCTAATGTGGCATCACCGGTACTGACGTTGATAACTTTTAATGATATTTTATTATTTTTCGAATTTTTCATTTTTTTCCCTCCTTCTTCCTCCAACCAACTGGAGGAGGAAGAAGATTGGCGATTGCTGGCCTCAGATGAAGCTTGCCCAGTGAGGGCGAGGGCAAGCTTCGTTGTCGTTGGGTGAGGCTTGACCTCACCGTCCATGGCTACTTGCCCTCGCCCTCACCTCGCCGGCCTTCTTCATCCTTCAGCGTGGGAGGAAGAAGAAGGAGGAAATAAAAAGAAGAGGAAATAAAAAAATTTGAAAAATAATAAATATCATTAAAAGTTATTCACGTTAGTGCCGCCAACACCATGTCAGTGTCAGCTCGTAAAAAAGACTGAATTGGCACAAATGCAAAAAGTTAAAATTTAAATTGGCAAATTTAAAAGGTTTAAAACTGAATTAGCAAAAATGCAATAAATTTAGGACTTTTTTTTGACAATTTTCCCCAAATAAGAGTATGACTTCATTATCAAATGCAAGGAAAGCTCACTAATTATTCTTTTCGTAAAATCGATTGACATCATCATTGTCTAAGCAATTTCGCATGTTTGAGTTTTATTTTCCGATTGAATGTCATATAACAGAACGGTAATTTGACATTACCAGTTCGCTTCATAAGTGCTAATTTAGGCAAGCATTTATTTTTCAAGTTATCTTAACCGAATAATTACCCGAGACGTATCTCAAGTCGAGTCTGAGTCACGCCAAGGTCAAGTTTAGCTCGAAACTCAACTCGAACTTGATCGAGTTTTAATTTTTCTGCTCGAGCTCAACTTTAAAGTATTACTTAAATTTCAGAAAATCATGAAAAAAAAAAATTACATGTGAATCATCACGTCAGCACTTGAGTTCTATGAAATTTTCATGAATTTCGGATTTAAAAATGTCAAAAAGCTTGAGTCGCATATTTATATTAAGCAGCAAAAGGCAAAAAGTAAGAGTTAATTTATACATGCCCCTTATGACTAATATTTGAGCTTGAGTATAATAAGCTCGAATGTTAATTAATTCCAAGCATTTTGTGTCTATTGTCATTCCTTTTTTAAAGTATTTTTGAAGAAAATAATAAAACCTCGATTAGACTCGCGAGCCATCGAGTTGACTTTTGACAAGCTTGAGTTCAACTTGACAAGATATTCTGGTTGGTTGAGCTCTAGCTCAACTTGAAAGTAGGCGAGTCACTCTCTAGCATATATCGAGTCAAGACCGATCTACTTGTGTGGAGCTTGGCTAAGCTCGACTCGATTTCACCCCTAAATTAGTTGGCATAATGTGAAAAGCAAAACCAAATTCAAATAAACTAAAGAGAAAATGAAGAAGAAACTCTCGGTCCGCATTGGAATTAGGAAAAATTGTCTAAAGCATTTTTGCCAATTAAATACTAAACCATTTAATTTTGCTAATTTTTTAAAGTCATTAACCTTTTCACGTTTTTTCAATTGTGTCTATTTGACTAATTTTTGATGAAAATCACTGACTTGAACATCGGCCGTCTTATGTTGCATGGCCGATGCTGAGATGAATAATTTTTAATAATATTTGAATATTATTTCAAACTTTATTAATTTTTTTTCCTTTGTTTTTCTTTCATTTTCTTTTTTATTTGTCTTCTTTTTCCTCCATCGGCCATCTTAGGGCCTCATTGACAGCCTTAAGCAAGGGCAAACCCTTGCTCAATTTGGCTTAGGGCAACCCTTGTGGGGGTCCCAGCGAGGGTGGCCCTTGCCTAAGGCTGGCGACCTCCACTGGCCATCAACAAGGCCCTGCAATGGCTAGCGGAGGGAAAAAGGGAAAAATAAAAATAAAATGAAAAAAATAAAAAGTAAAGAATAAAAAAAGAAGAAAAGACAAAAAGGAAATATTAAAATATTACGAAAAATTGTCCACGTCGGTGATTTCTGGCCAAAGCTGGTCGAATGGACTCAAATGGCATAATTATAAGATTTAAAATCGAGTTGGTAAAAGTGCTATAATTTAAAACTTTTTGGACAATTTTCCCTCTCAATCATAGCCCCACTTGACAATTACAAGTACCTAACATTGCTGAAAATAGTGCATACACGCGTGGGGACCGTGAAACTATAGCACCAAAGCTCATCATCACATGGAATAAAGAGAAGCTGAGCAACTTCGAACTTTTCTCAAATCGCCCCACACGACAGCACAGATCAGCCAAAACTTCCCATTTCACCATCACCTCCAATACCTGCACTCGTCCTGAGGAGTTTTCATGGAATTTGGACTTTGATAAAGCGTGCCCATCTCTTAGCCAGATTGAGGAAAAGGGAAAAGTTCTCCAGACCTTTCAAGCACTTTTGGGTGAAGCATCATGCGTGATTCACATCATCTACCCATTCTTTATTGGTTTCGACTCTACTGCGACAAAGATGAGGCTCGCAAGAAAACGTGAAGAGTCGAAAATGATACATGTGACCGGAGGGACTTACGCGCATCCATCCATACATGTGAATCGATCGGATTCGAGAATCGGTATCCCTCCTTGTTATCGTTAAGAAAAAGGAGGGTTTCGAACAGGACAGCGCTCTTCATACTATGGTCATTATCCAAGGGTGGAGAACATGCCATGTTTGAGCACATGTTCCTTGCTATTCGTGTGTATTTGCTCTAGAGGTTGCAATCCAAAAAATCAATCGCTATATGTCGATCCTATGTATGATCGAGTCAAGTTGATCGATAAACGGATGTCTGTTACTGCGTTAGGTCCCATCATCTCGTCGGCAGGAATGACAGGAGACTGAATTGGATGGCCGATCTCGTCCCAAACCCGTCCTAGTAACTTTTGATTATTTTTCAAGCCCATCTCAAGCCCCGGAGGGGTTCGTAGATTGTATCTTAAAACTGTCCAACCTATCTAATTTGAATAACCATCGGTTCACCATGGGTTCTTGTTACCCTAATGTTTATTATCTTCTCATATATTCATGGTTTTTCATTACAAAATAATCTGAAAGCATGCTGTAATATGTTATCTTGATTCGACGTCCACAATCATGAAAATCGAGATTATACAAGCGCCTCAGCTTTCAAATTACTGTATAAATCCAAACTATCAAGAAAAGTGACAAAAAAAGAAAAAAAGAATTGTGGGTGATGTATAAGAAAATAGATCGGTACAAGTGGTTTCTATATCCTGAGTAAAGGAAAGTATGTTTTTTTTTAATATAGTGAAGATATTTCTATATAATAGGCTCTAATGGGTTTTGCAAAATGGTATTCCAAACCTATAAACGGCAACCCATTTAAGTCTCGTTAGGGTTTATGTTTATTCAAACCTGAATAAATTTTCTATTGATAATTCGTTTAAGATTAAACATAACAGAAAAGTACAAATTTTTTTTGGCATTTCTGTTAAAGTTTAAAATACTATCTGAATTTTGTAAAAAAATTGTGAAAAAACATGTTTTACTTGTCAACAATTTTAATAATGTAGAATTTTAAGGCGTTCCCAATTAAAAACAAGACAAAGTGGGATTAAAGCCACGGAATTTCAAGTTAATCATGCTTGTGGTGTGTCCGGTTCGTGTTTCTTCTGATGATTCTGTTTCCATGTTTTTCGAAGCGATAGAGCTTGCACACCATGTGCAATATCAGTGATTGTTAGGTTCGTGCTTCTGCTAATTAATGATACATTCTTATTCAATTGCGAACTGATCAGCCCTATGTTCTCTTGAGCTGTGCTTCTCGTATAATCAATCTATCTGGTGCGGTCGTGCCATAACTAGTGTCGTCCCCATGAAAAGTTCCTCTCAATGGATCTTCCCTTAGCTTGAAGCGTTTCCGAAGTGCTTTGAAAACGCGTTAATCCCGGTCCCCTAAACTCTACCTCTTATGCACTTTTTAGGTGTTTTCAAAATCACGATATTCCCGTCCATTCACATGAATCATCGCATGGCAAGTGTGTATATATATATGAATTTCCTTTACTCTTTTCAATAATCACGTAGTGATTGTTCTGAGTGTACAGTTACGTTGTATTTCGTGATGTTAGTAGTTAACTACGTCCATGATCATATACTACGTATGGTTGGACTCTTAAGTTGGTAGATAAGTCTTGCACGACTCAAACTAGCCGATGCATTCTAAAACCATGCGGATATGGGTGAGTTGTGACCGAAGTGGACAATATGATACTAACTGCCAGCCTAGGTTGGACTACTTACGGTGGCATTAGAGCTTGTGTGGCGGCAATGAACCGCCAAATATGTCTCTAATATTTTTGATACATCAGCCACTGTACTGATAGATAAGTTCCGCGCGATCTCAAATCGTACGACACCATTAGAGCCGTGCCAAAGTTAACGTTATCGTGTTGGCAGCAGCTCAAGTAGTGAACCTCCTCGCTCAAGTGCATGCTAGGCAATACCAGCTCCAAAAGTTTGGGGCTATATCCACACGAGAACACTCGAAAGTTTCGGAACAGTGACAATTTTCGAGAGGGTCGTAATTGGCATCCAATGCTAGTTGTGTCTCCGTGGGGGCCTGCAAAATCAAAGGGTTTGGCAATTTTGGCATCAAATGATTGAATCCAACTCGAATAACCTCTTTCAATTCCAGACCTAACTTCATTGAAGAACGATAACGTTCGTGGCGAGACCTTATCCGTTGCCACCAAACGGAGAGCCCGGAACAAGGGCCAACTTTCGTTCTCCACGATGGTTTTTTCAATGGATAAGAATCCCGCGTGTCTTTGGTTCCGGAGAACGGTTTCTAACTTTGGTTGTCTTGTCTACAATGGTTTTTCCATCATGTCAAATGGGATGAACTGACACTTTTGGTCTTTCCAGACAGCTAAAACTTGTGTGGTCCGCATTGGACGTGGTGGGGTCTGTACTTATCCAACTCTTTATCGATTCGAGATACTATTTCATGCAATTCTCAACAGTTTGAAACTGCATCGTCGAGCCTTGGCGCACTCAACTTCAACTCGTTTGGGTGTTAGGAATATATCTTTGCTGCTAGGACCATGCATGATGTATCAAGTGTTGGTCTGAATCGCGGTTGGCTTGTAGTAATGACGATGTAACGTGTCATCCGATGTTCTTGACAGTAAATTTCTTCTGGTTCGGCTAATGGTTTGTTCTATCTTGAACAGGCCACTCCAAGCTGGTCAACGATGAAGCCAGACGTGACTCTGCGGGACAGCACGCGGGATACGTAATGTTCGAAGTAGCTAGGCTCTTCTTCTCCTGGTGACATTATCACATCCAAAATGCTGCTGCAGAAAGCACAGTGATTTGTTTCTCCACAACGAGACACCAAGAGAATATCATGTGAGTCGTGGGAATTTGGCAGTAATCCTCTCCGTGTCATCTTCAAGTTGAAGATATAATATGGCCAACATTTTTCAAACTTATAGCTGCCGTGAGGCCCATCAATGGCATCGCCCAGTGACATTTGTTATGTTTTCTTTTCATGCATGTAAATCTCAATATCTCCCTCCCGAAAAATAGTCTTAGGCTCCGTTTGTTTAGCGAAAAACAACTTCCCGAAATTTTTTTTCAGGATTTTCCTACGTTTGGGGGCAGAAAATCAATGAGTCAAGGAAAATATTTTCCATTCATAGAAAAAACACATGTAAAAGTAGGGAAATGATTTCTTCTTTTGAGAAGAGGAAAACATTTTCCCTCCTGTTTCTTTCATCCACTCAAAGCACAATTCCTTTCAAAAAAATTTTATCATTTTTTAGAAAATCGACTTTTTAATTTTTTTTCTTTTTTGTTCTGCCTTCTTCTTCGACCAGTCGCCAGCCACAGGCGAGCTCAAGCTCGCTAGCCTCGGGCGAGCTCGAGGTTCACCGGATCTGGCAAGCCTTGAGCTTGTCGGCCTCGGGTGAGCCCGAGGCGAGCTTGAATTGATCGAGGCGAGCCTCAAGCTCGCTCGAGGTAGGTGAACTCGAGGCTCACCTATGGCCGATCA